>JAVTVY010042389.1:0-178863 GCA_036873755.1 Hanleya hanleyi
ATAGTGCACATCTACCCTTACTGTTACGCACTCGAAAAGCACAAGTGGGTACTGTAGTGTGTGTAGTAGTGCTTCTGGGTACGTTATTTGGAGGCGTGTTCTACGATTTGGCGTACGTGATATCCTGTTTCAACACCCTGCGCTCCACAATTCCACCTCAAGCATCCACCACTTCGATCACTACGACGCTGCCTACGCCATCCAAGACGTCAAGGTACCGCCACGTATCAACCCAGACACCCACGCCTACCACGTGGCCGACGACGTCACCGATCCCATCCACCACGTCACCTGACCGCCACATCCAGCCACCCACGCCTACCACCACGCCCCGTACTACGACGACGCTCCGTACTACTACTACTACTACTACTACTACTACTACTACTACTACGACTCCACGTGATCCTCCGTCACCCCTGAGAAGCGACGACCCTTCCACTCCATCATCACCACCACCTAGTACACCTATCACCACCACTACGACTCCTACGACGCTAACATCATTTAGAGTGCACGAATCACGTTTACCACGGCAACGGTACCCGATCGACTACGATCCCCGGTGGGATCCACGACAACGGGGGTGGGCCTCTGAACGCCGAGCGCAAATCACCAAATAGAAAAAAAACTATGGATCCTCGGTGGCAGCATCCTTTCACGTGTCTCATCGCTGGACCGACAGGGTCGGGAAAAACACACTTCGTTCAACGTCTCATTCAACACGGGTCAGCCCTCATTTCACCTCCTCTAGCTCGCATCCTGTGGTGTTATGGCGCTTGGCAACCCACGTACGAGGAACTGGCACGTGTCCCGGGACTCACCTTAATGGAAGGCTTACCCCCTGAGGATACGCCCAAAGACACGTTGGTGGTGGTGGGCGATCTCATGACGGAAACGGACAGTCGAATCACCCGTCTCTTTACCAAAGGAAGCCATCATCGTCGGTTGGGCATCATCTACATCGTGCAGAATCTCTTCAGTAAGAACAAAGAGCACAGGAACATTAGTTTGAATGCTCAGTATGTGGTGTTATTCAAAAACTCCAGAGACGCTTCCCAAATTACGCACCTGGCCCAACAGATGTACCCTAAAAACACGGCCTTTGTACGAGAAGCCTTTGAAGATGCTACCCAACGAGCTCACGGGTATCTACTCATCGACTTGAAACAAGACACTCCCTCACCCCTTCGATTGCGTACCCACATTTTTCCCGGAGAGGTGCAGACGGTGTACACACCCAAATAAAAGAAGAAGACAACCCACTCTAGCCGTCACTCATCATGTCTGCACGGATACGCAAGCACGCGCCGGCCCTGCGCGTATTACGCAGCGCGCCACCGGAGGTGGGCCGGGCCCTGGTGCGCGGGGCGGATCCCGACTTGGTACGGTGTTTGTGTGAAGTGGCACATAATGTGTTAAAAGGCAATGTTCCTCTCAGTCCTCTGCAGAAAGGGAAATTGCAACGGCACAAGGCGGGTCTCCGAACGTTGGTGAAGAAGACGGGCAGTGTCAAGAAAAAGAAACAGGTGTTACAGCGAGGTGGATTTCTCGGCGCACTCCTCGCACCCTTAGCCGCTACTGTACTGGGGCCGTTACTAGGCTCCATCTTGGGACGCTAACGTCATGGAACATACGAAAAATATGATGCTGGTCGAACCTCGACAGTTACAGAGTTTGCAATCACCCTATCCCGTGCCTGCCACAGTGCAACAACTGCAGTCTCTGGATGAAGAGATGAATAGTATACTCCAACGTCGACTACCCGATCACGAGAAAATTTAACTCTACCATCATACGCTGAACCGGTACCAGACGTTTATGGATCAATATAGAGGGAGTAGTAGTACACCACAACTACCCACAACGTCCACAACGCCTACACTCCCACCACCACCACCACCACCACCCTCATCCTCTGCCTCACCTCAGCTGGAACAGGAAGTGTTGGCCAGTGTGCCTAAAGCCTTAAAGACCAAGGCGCGTTTATTGTTGGACCGGGTGAAACAGAATGCCGATATGGGTTGGAACGCTGAAGAAAAACTGCTGATTAGAAACCAAGTGGTGCCGGGGTCTCATATGACCGATTTAATCAACGATATGGTACGTTATCGCAAACACTCTAATCCACCGGGCTGGGAAGCCTTTGCTCAGGGATTAAAAGACACACACACTCCTCAAGAATTGGTAGGAAATCGTGAACGCTGGAAGTGGATGCAAGCACCCTCTCGACTTCCCCCTACCTGGGAACGTGAATGGCAACCGCAGACGCCGCCCAAAACACCCTCACGGCGGGCACCTACTTCGTCACCCCTTTTACCACGCCACCCCCTGCAACCCCCCAGATCTAAGTCACCGCGACGGTCACGACGCCGAGGTCAGCCGCCCAAGGCCTGGGAACCTTACTAAGGGGTACCTTACTAAGGGAGGGTGACCCCCTATAAAAACCCGGTGCAGAAGCCAGAACAGCTCAGTCGTCATGTTTTACCTGACGTTGCCCAGTAATAGTTCACTCGATGTGTTTCCTGACAACACCTTGGCCAAGTATGTCACTCAATTACCACAACCGTTACATTTACCGGGTCGGTGGGAATGTGGACTGGTAGATATTCAGTACCCTTCCTCGTGGTACAACGTACGAGACCAAGAAGTATGGTACGAAGTGACGTACGAAGGCAAAGTCACCAAACTCATTCTCCCCGAAGGCCAATACGATACGCCCCAGAAGTTCATAGAGGGTTTGCTGTCCTTGTTTGAGTACAAGTCTCTACGGGAGGCCACGAATACTTCAAAACCCCTGCAAGTCTATCCCTTCAAGAATCACGTGCTCTTGACTGTCAACCCACACAACGACAAGGCCTGTATCCTGCTGAGCCCTAACGTGGCTGTGAAACTCAGTCCTACACTACAGCAAATGTTAGGTCTGCCTTACAGGGTGTACCCGGGGCCCACCACAGACAACGGTGACGATGTGATGGATATGAAAGTAGGCATGTACGGACTCTACGTCTACTCGGACGCAGTGGACAGCCATATTGTGGGCGATGTGAACACACCTCTGTTAAGGGTGGTGCCCATTAGCAAGTCGTATGGCAATCAAGTCAACCAGAGTTTCAACCATATACTCTACCTACCCGTACGACATACCGATATCAACACGATCACGGTGGATATAAGAGATGACACGGGACGCCCGGTCGCATTCGAGCGAGGGAAAGTGGTGCTGACACTTCATTTCCGACAAGCCCGTTCTCCTCACTTCGTATAATGTACGTGCCTTACCAATGTCATACACCCAGCTATGCCGACTACTACAAGAAACAAACGGGGGAGGCTTGCCCATCTTTAGCGGTGCACGCATGCAACGAGGTCACGGATTGGGAAACATACTGGGCAGCATTGTGAAAACGTTCTTACCCTTGGTGACACGGGGTGTCAAAGCGGTAGGCAAACAAGCGGTACGCAGTGGATTGCGCGTGGCCGGTGATGTGATGGGAGGCACAACACCCCGACAAGCCTTGAAACGACGGGCTAAAGATGCCGGCAGCGTCTTGATCGCCAAAGCCCTTAAAAGACAACGCCGGACACAGCGAAGAGTCATTCGACGTCCAACACACCGACGACGCACACCCCGGAGGACTCAGACCCAGAAGAAGAAGAAGAAGAAGAGTAGTAGGAGAGACATCTTCGCATAATGGCATTCATTCACTCCGAGTCGTGTCCGTCTACCAACAGTGAATTGGATTTGTGAACTATTCCACCCACCCAAACCAGTGTAGCCGAAGGCCGTTGGGTAGAACATCGACCCCTGGCTAGCCTGACGGGGACGGGCCCTGTGGAATTTACCATTGAAAACAAAGATACAGCCTACCTGGATTTAACCCACACCTACTTGTACGTGAAAGCCAAAATAGTGGACGCAGCCGGGGCCAACGTAGCGGACGATGCAGTAGTAGGCCCAGTGAATCTTTGGCTGCACTCCTTGTTCCAACAGGTGGATATGAGTCTGAGCGATAGACTCATCAGTACGTCCACCAATACGTACCCGTACCGAGCCTACATGGAGACGCTGTTGTCGTACGGTGTAGATGCCAAAAAATCTCACTTGCAAGCCGCGCTGTACTACAAGGATACACCCGGCGCCATGAATAGCGTGCTGGCTGCCAATAATGGGTTGACCAACCGCAAAAACTTGACAGCCGATAGCAAGTCCGTCGATATGATGGGACGACTGCACGCCGATCTGTTCCTGCAAGACCGCTACATGATGAACGGTGTATCCATTAAGATCAAGTTGATCCGTTCCACACCTGCGTTCGCCTTGATGGCCGGTGGAGCGGCCCCCAATTACATGATCATCCTAGAAGATGCAGCCCTGTTTGTGCGTACGGTGGATTTGCAACAGGGCGTGTTGGTGAGTCACATGGAAGCCTTATCGAAAAAACCAGCACTGTACCCCATCCGACGCGTACAGACCAAGGTGTTCTCTGTGCCAGCCGGTACGATGATAGCCAATCGTGAAAATTTATTTCTAGGGGATCTCCCTAAACGTGTTACCATAGCGTGTGTAACCAACACCGCTTTCAATGGAGCGTGGGATGAGAATCCGTTCGCCTTTCAACATTTCAACCTGAACTTTTTGGCACTGCACGTGGCTGGCCATCAAATTCCAGCCCGACCCTTACAACCGGATTTTGGTAACCAAAATTATGTGCGGAGCTACCTGAACCTGTTTACAGCCACAGGACAAAACAACCAGGACGAAGGAAATACCATCACTCGACGAGACTTTTACCGTGGGTACACATTGTTTGCCTTCGACCTCACCCCCACCTTGGAACACGATCATCAACTGGCCTTGCTGAAGAAAGGAAATCTACGGTTGGAACTGCGTTTCGCCACCGCTCTAGCCCAGACCATTAACGTGATTTGCTACGCCGAGTTTGATAACGTCATCAGCGTGGATCAGCAAAGAAACGTGCTGTGTGACTACGCCAACTAGAGTCATGGATAGAGTCACCCCTTTCGAGGTGTGTTTCCACGCAATGTGTTTCCCACCCACTCCACCACCCCAGCAGCCTACATCCTGAATACAGACCCGGGGTCTCGACCCGGTGAACATTGGGTAGCTGTGTACGTGGACACCCTAGGCCAAGGCGACTACTTTGATTCCTACGGACTTGCACCCCTACATGCCGATTTGGTGAAATTCATGGACGTCTCTACTACAATGTGGCGTTGGAATACTCAAAGATTACAAGGACCCTTGAGTAGTGTGTGCGGACAGTACTGTGTGTTTTATCTCACTCACCGGAGTAGAGGACATTCTATGCCAACCATCGTACACATGTTTGATGATTATTGTCAAGCCGAAGACCGTGATGTCCTGGTCTATGACTGGACGGCTTCTCGTTTTAATGTGCATGCTCCATTTCTCTGGTTAACTTAAAATGCACTGCGCGCAGGCCACTTGTTTTTTTTATTATCACGTTATTGTTATGACGTTGTTGTTCTGACGTTCATTGATGTTGAATAAAAATTGATGAAAAAACACAAAAAATGATGGGGGTTTGACTTATTTTTTTTTTTTTTTATTTAAGTCCACAAGAATGTATAGAATAGGTACAAATAGAATAGTAGTGGTGGTAGGATTAAGGTACAAAAAAGTTCTGTCAGGAGTAGGATTCGAACCTACGTACGGCAATGCCGACCAGCACTTAATACCGGCGCCTTAGACCACTCGGCCATCCTGACTTTTACAGTTTTTTAACTGGTGTATCAACAGTTATAGTTCGACATTGTTCACAAGTCCAAGTAAGTGGTGCTCACACCATCGGCCAACACTTTTCGTTTCGGGTAAAAGAAAGTAAAGGCGTCTCGTTGCTGAATGTACGTCCGCATCTGGTGGTCCACCACCCGAAATCCTCGGTTAGTGCCACTGGCACTGGCCTGGCTTTGCAGCACGTTCAAGTACAAGGCTTTGTCGATGCTGGGATCGCGCCGGCTCACCCCTTTGCAGCTAAACTTATTTTCGTCTCCCCCGTAACAGTAATACGTCTTGGAGGAGAGACCAATCATAGCATCCCCACTCCACTCCAGTTTGAAGAGGCCCGGCGTACGCTTATCGTACTGGTAATGGTCACGTCGAGGTAGCCACTGGTCCCGTTCCGCTTCATACTGGGTACGTAACTCCGGTTTCACCAGGGATTCCCAATCCGCATTAGAGACGGCCATGTAGGCCGAGTCGGTATCCATTTCCATGAGTTGCCAGTCTGATGGATTAAAATACACACCCATGAAATCATACAGAAACTGCAGCATCCTGAGCTTGGCCACCTGATATACCATACATCCAATCTGCAGGGGTAGGTTGTAACGGATAGTCTTCTTGGCTGAAGTGACTTCATAGGTGTCGTCATCGATGACCTCCACGGACCGAAACAGAGGAGAATTCACTTTTTGCGGGCTTGGGCAGTAGTACAAATGTTCACGTTGACGTGCTTATCCTGGTTCGTGACCGTTTTTCCATAATAACCATTGCCCGTCAACTTCCAACATTCACCGATGATGGCCTCACTCGGGTCTTCATCACCTTGACGACGGGCCGACGTCACGATGTCGGCATTCTCCGCAAAACAAGCGTCGGGTACGTATTGTATCACTTGGTATATTTGGGTAATTTCCAAACCGTGGTTCATGTACCACTGCAGTAAGGGAGTGCCCAGCAAGATTTTCTCGACCCACATACTACCAATCAACATCCGTCGAGGCTGAGGCAAACACTCGTGCTGCTCCGCATAGGCCCTCATGGTGTCCCCAATATCATCGCGACCCACCAGCGTGTTCTTAAAGATGGGAGGACACTGGGCGAAGAGAGGCTTGAGAGTGTCGGGAACATGCAAATCACATTCGACAAAGCCGTAGAGGTCCCCCGAACGAATGGCGTCGAACATCTGTGGCAGACTCAGGAGTCGCCGACGACTCAAGGGGTACTCGCGCTCTTTTAGGAAACGCCGTAAATGGGGCAGGGCCTGGCACATCGTGTGAAATTCACACTCCCACATTTCAATCAGATGGTATCCTCTCTCTTTCACATAATCACCGTTCTCCACCACTTCTTCCCGTAATTCTTCCGGTGTTTTTCCACGTCGTTCGTTGAAGCGTCCAGCGCTGAAATGACATCCGTGGCCGTGCCAATAGCAACCGTAAAATTGAAATACGGTCGGTGTCCTACCCACCAGGGCAAACCCATCGACGGGGAGTCGGCGATCTCCTATCCGCTTCTCTGTGGCGTTGGTCTGGTGTCGTATATAAATTGCCCGTCGATAGGCTTCCCAATCCAACCACTGATCAGCCAGATGCTTGTAGGGTGTACGTTGCGGTGTAAAATGTCCACCTTCCACCAACCAACGTGTATAATGGCCACTGGGCATAGGTTGGGCCAGCGACCACAGGTACAAGGCATTGGCATCGAAACCGATGATCTTAGCACAGGGTTTTCCACTGGGGAGAGTAGTGACGTCCTTTTCGTGGTAACGGTGAAAAATAAGACTCGGTCCGCCGACAATGTTGTGCTTTAGACAATCATGCATGTCTGCATCTTTTTGCTGTATCAGCGAGAAGTACGAAGGACACTCTTGAAAAAGATGGCGAAGCGCCAGACCCGGTAAACTCAAGCACTCCTTGAAGATGTCGACGTGCATCTGGCGACGAAAGAGTTGAACCATTTTCTCGTCGCTTCCAGGAAAGGAACCACATCTAGGTTATTATACCATATCAGGAAATCTCGCAAGGTCTGCATATGTTGATCGTTCCATACCTGCTGTAGTTCCCGGTATGTGTCTTCCGGACATTCCACTTGCTTCAAATCATCAAAGAAGGCGTCCCGGGGTGGCAACTGTGTTTCCTGCAAACGGTCGAGCGTTGATATATACGTGTAAGGGAACCTGCCTTTGGTTTGTGCACAGTTATACGCCTTGACCCACTGATCATAGCTACAATTAGGAGCTAAGTAGTTCCGTACATCCAGGAAATGCAGTGATGTGGTAGTGAGGGCCATATGATTATTGATCTTCTTGATGATGGACTTAATGGTATTGGCCTGGGCCAAGTAGGGGTAAAGAAATTCCATCACCATGTTCAAATCATATCGCCCCGAGTTGAAACCTAGCACCGGTAACTGGCCTAGATATTGTAGGAAGCGCACTTTCAATTTCTCCGCATACGGTTTCGGTAAAGGCACATCCTGCGACTGCAGGGGCTGCGACTCGGGCTCCGACTCGGGCTCCGACTCCGACTCGGACTCTTCATCGTCACTAAACGCTACACCCGGTATAGGAATCCAATCGTCCAGTTGGTCCAGTACGTCCTGGAACTTGGACACCAATAGTTCTGTACTAGCCGCACTGACTTCCTGTAAATACTCCATCATGCGGGTGATCAACTCATGGGAATCCCCCGTGGACACGAAACATACCGGTGCAGCGTCATAGCCAGGTACGTTGCTCGAAATACTCACACTCAGAGGAATATGGCGCTGCGTCCACTGCGTTTTCGCTGAAAACATGTCCATGGGCTCCAACAGGGCCTCAAAATCGTAACACGCCCGGTAGGGAAAATAACGATCCGCCTCCGGTATCATCACACCCTCATCGGCCAGTTCCTGGAAAATAGTAGGCGTATTATGATACACACCACCCGGATATACTCGCTTGACACTGTTGTCACAGATTTTCTCGTGGCGATGTAAGTTGGAGGAACGGTGAAACACCCGATGGCATTGGGCACAACTGAAAGACTGAGCGTACTGGCTCATATCGTAGATCAGCGAAAAATGACTCACGCCATTGTCGTCGAACACATTGACTTTCATCGTAGCAGCATACCGTTCTGTTGAACGACGAACCAATTCAGCCACAAATGTATCCTCCTCCTCGCATCCTAATCGGTATACAAAGATATTGATGTTGAACAGTGTTTCCACGTCATCCAAATTCTTGAACGGAACTCCACGGAAGTGCCGCTTATCCAAGTCTTGCTGCTGTAAATACTGTTCCCAATAGTCATTGGCCACTCTGTCACAAGCCCGGGGGTGACACTCGTCCACATGCACGGCCAAACACCGAAACAGACATTTCCGGTCTTTGTAGGGCCCCTTTATCCCTCCTGTTAATGCATACAGGCCTTTTCGATGAAGCAACCACGGGGGTAGTAGTACAGGAGCACCGATAGGATGATCTCTCATTTTCGTGACGAAAAATTTGACGTTGGTCACCATTTCCACATGCCATTGGGTATTGGGGCGTTGCAACCGGGCCCATTCCAATGGATCCAACGTAGTCAGTTGGTCGATGAGTGGCTCCAGAGAAATCGCATCCGTCACCGTGAACGGCTGATCAAACACATAGGCATTATTGCTGGGATAATAATACCGCACCTGGTCCGTCTCCTTGTGCCGTAAAATGTACCCGAATGTCATATTCAACTTGAACGCTGTCACCTGATCTGTGAAAATATTCTCGGCATAGGTAGACAAATGCGTGAGGTCCTGCAATCGAAAGTTATACAAGTCCAATAGACGACGGTCACGGTGAAAACAATGGCGTATGGTAGCCCAGTGACGTCGATAAATGTCCCTGACACGCTCGTCTTCAGGCAAGACTTCAACCGGAGGTGCTGCTGGATCCCAGGGAAAATCTTCTCCACGTCTCATGCTTTCGTCTCATACAAGCGGATAGGCAAGCAGACAGGCAGGCAGACAGGCTGGTCAGGTCAATCAGGCAGGTAGGCTGGTGAGGTCAATCAGGCAGGTAGTGCAATGAATACACCCCTAAAAATCGCCTGCTTTTATACGTTTTTCTACAATCCGCCATCTTAAACCCACCATCCACCACCCCACCACAGCCGCCATCTTAAACCCACCATCCACCACCCCACCACAGCCGCCATCTTAAACCCACCATCCACCACCCCACCACAACCGCCATCTTAAACCCACCATCCACCACCCCACCACAGCCGCCATCTTAAACCCACCATCCACCACCCCACCACAGCCGCCATCTTAAACTCACCATCCACCACCCCACCACAGCCGCCATCTTAAACCCACCACCCACCATCCCACCACAGCCGCCATCTTAAACCCACCATTCACCACCCCGCCACAGCCGCCATCTTAAACCCACCATCCACCACCCCACCACAGCCGCCATCTTAAACCCACCATCCACCACCCCACCACCACAGCCTCCATCTTAAACCCACCATCCACCACCCCACCACCACAGCCGCCATCTTAAACCCACCATCCACCACCCCACCACAATGACCCTCTAACAGAATACTCGCTTCTGATTGGCTGTCGCTGTCACGTGACAGAGGTCATATGCAAATTTCTGAGGTCAAGTTACGTCGAAATGCTCTTATACTACTACTACTCACGTAGAATCAAAATCAAAGAGGCAACCAACTCAAATATTGGTGTTCAGATTTAACCATATATTCTCGTAATTTTAAGTCAAAGTCAACTTCTAACACTTCTGCAAGAAAAGTGAGTGAGTGAGTGAATAGAATCTAACGTCGCTTTCAACAATAATTCAGCTATATCACAACGAACCAACTAAGCCCAGTCGTGTTCCTGCTACTTCAAAGAAGAAATCTTTGAAGCGGCATGGAACCAGACACCTTCCATCCACCCTATAAAACACTGAGGACAACGCACAAGACACAGACAGGACGCTTACATGGTGCAACAAGCAGCCAGAGGATGCTAAGTCCCCCGCCGAAATGGCAGTAATATTTTTTAGCATTGTTGGTCTCGAGGGGATATACATGAGGGAGGCAACTGCTATACTTCATAGGCGTTGGATGCGGAGGGTCTTTCTGCCTTCCCAAGTTTTAAAATCAACTTAGAACGGTTGACTGAACATTTTTTGCTTCTGTAAATTAGCTTCCATGCAATGAAGCATGGAAATTATGTAACCGAGAAGCGACCCCAAGTGACATCTCAAGGCATATTATCTGAAAACCAAATTTGACAAGAAGCTGAATGCATCCTCAGCCTATTGTCTGGAAACCAAATTTTAAATTTGCCACCAGGTGTCGCCACCTGTAGGTGCAAGTGAGCGAAATGCAATTCCAAGGATCATCTCATGACATGGTGTATCAGCATACAAACTTTGGGAAGAATCTGAAAAGGGGTTATTGCCCGGAAACCAAATTTAGATTTTGTATGCACAAGTGTGCGAAACACAATCCCAAGTGACATCTTATAGCACATGAATTCCAAATTTGAGAAGAATCCGATGAGCAGTTGTCAAATTATTGCCAGAAACAAATTTCAGATTTTTCCACCAGCTGTCGCCACCAGTATGCAAAAGCAGGTGAAATACAATCTCAAGGGACATATCATAGCATGGTACCTGCATACCAAATTAGAGAAAAATCTGATGAGCGAAATCAAATTTAGATTTGACATGAGGTGGTGCTACCTGTAAGCACAAGTGGGCGAAACGCAATCCTAAGCGACATCATATGTCATGATATATTCATACCAGATTTAAGAAGAATCTGACGAGCGGTTCTCAAGTTATTACCCGGAAACAAATCTGGTATTTCGCCACCAAGTGGCACCACCTGTAAGTAAAAGTGAGCGAAGCGCAATCCCACGCAACATCTCCTGGCATGATACATGCATGCTAAATTTGAGGAGATTCCGATGAGCAGTTCTCAAGTTAATAGCTGAAAACAAATTTTGATTTTAACACCTGATGGCGCCACCTATAGGCGCAAGTGGGCGAAATGCAATCTCAAGCGACATCTTAGGTCATGGTATTACCCGGAGACAAATTTGGGATTTTGCCACCAAGTGGCGCCACCTATAAGTGCAAGTGAGTGAAAGGCAATCCCATGCAACATCTCCTGGCATGGTAAATGCATGCTAAATTTGAGAAGAATCCGATGAGCAGGCAGTTCTCAAGTTATTGGCCAAAAACAAATTTCAGATTTTGTCATCAGGTGGCGTCACTTTCTGAGCAGAAGCGGAAAACGCACTCCCAAGCAACATCTCATGGCAAGGTACAATGTATATGCATGCCTAATTTGGGAAGAATTTGATGAGCAGTTCTCAAGTTATTGCCCGGAAACCAAATTTCGAGCAACATTTCAAAGCGTTTCAAAGTTATTGCTTGCAGCACAAAAGAACGGAAAGAACCCTAGTGGCGTCACCTACAGGCAGATCTTTCTGAAACGCAATACCAATCAACATCTTGTCACAAGCAATGCATATGCAACTAGATACAGTCGATCGAATACGATTGGAGGCATGCCTTTTGCATCTTTAGTAAAGGAAACATTCATTATTTGTGAAGAAAGTAAAAACGTAAAACTTAGGAAAAACATCATTAACATGGCCCCATAAGATAACTTGAGGGTATCCACATACCAAATTTAAAAGAATCCATTAAGGTCCAACAGTTACTGTCCGGAAATGCAATTTTACCTTGGCCCTCAGGTAGCGCCATGTGTAGGCAGATAAGCATAAAAAATAATCCCAACCGAGATCTTGAAGCAAGATCCCTCGACATTGGAAATAGAAAATGTTAACTTGGCCTACACCTATGAGCAAATCGACAAGAAAAACAATACTAAGTGAAACCTTCAGGTAAGGTACATGTATACCAAGTTTGTCTGGAAACATAATTTTAAATTTACCCCCAGGTGGCACCACCTATATGTGGATCGGCATGAAAAACAATGCCAAACGAGAAATTGAGGTGAGGTACCTACACACCAAATTTGGAATGAATCGGTTCAGGTTTTTAAAAGTTATTGTCTGGAACCACTTAACTTAGCTTTCAGGTAGTCCCCCTATCAACATGAAAAACATTATCAAGCCAGATCTTGAGACAAGGTACCACCACACCAAATTTGGAAAGAATCCTTAAGGTTTTCAAAAGTTATTGTCTGGAGATGCAATTTGATTTGGCCCAAGGTGGCGCCACCCAGAAGCGGATTGGCAAGAAAAACAATTCCAAGCAAAAATATATACATGTAGACAAAGGATCCATTTACCAAATACAAAAACATGGGTCTGTGCCTGATAAATTGAAACCTTTTGGGGTTGCAATTATCCCAATATTATCCCAATATTGCAGACAACTATGATGGCCGAGAGGGGCCATCGCGTCTTTCATTTCTAATTTAACGCGATGGAGCGATGGAGCTATGCGATGGAACGATGGAGCTATGCGATGCGCGATGGGGCTATGCGATGGAGCTATGCGATGAAAAGTCGCGCTATGCGATGCGCGATGAGGCTATGCGATGGAGCTATGCGATGCGCGATGGAGCTATGCGATGGAGCGATGGAGCTATGCGATGGAGCGATGGAGCTATGCGATAAAAAGTCACGCTATGCGATGCGCGATGAGGCTATGCGATGGAGCTATGCGATGCGCGATGGAGCTATGCGATGGAGCGATGGAGCTATGCGATGGAGCTATGCGATGGGGCTATGCGATGGAGCTATGCGATGGAGCGATGGAGCGATGGAGCTATGCGATGGAGCTATGCGATGGAGCGATGAAGCGATGGAGCTATGCGATGGAGCTATGCGATGGAGCTATGCGATGGAGCGATGGAGCGATGGAGCTATGCGATGGGGCTATGCGATGGAGCTATGCGATGGAGCTATGCGATGAAAAGTCGTTGCGCAAACACCATCGCCATAGTATGATGGCCGAGAGGGGCCATCGCGTCTTTCATTTCTAATTTAACGCGATGGAGCGATGGAGCTATGCGATGCGCGATGGAGCTATGCGATGGAGCGATGGAGCTATGCGATGAAAAGTCGCGCTATGCGAAGCGTGATGAGGCTATGCGATGGAGCTATGCGATGCGCGATGGAGCTATGCGATGGAACGATGGAGCTATGCGATGCGCGATGGAGCTATGCGATGGAGCGATGGAGCTATGCGATGGAGCGATGGAGCTATGCGATAAAAAGTCGCGCTATGCGATGCGCGATGAGGCTATGCGATGGAGCTATGCGATGCGCGATGAAGCTATGTGATGGAGCTATGCGATGGAGCTATGCGATGTGGCTATGCGATGGAGCTATGCGATGAAGCGATGGAGCTATGCGATTGAGCGATGGAGCTATGCGATGGGGCTATGCGATGGAGCTATGCGATGGGGCTATGCGATGGAGCTATGCGATGGGGCTATGCGATGGAGCTATGCGATGGAGCGATGGAGCGATGGAGCTATGCGATGGAGCGATGGAGCGATAGAGCGATGGAGCTATGCGATGGGGCTATGCGATGGAGCTATGCGATGAAAAGTCATTGTCCATAGCTGAATGATCCATGAACAGATATTTCTTGGAAATATTTTCTAATCAGAAATCCCTAAAGCTGTTCAGTTTTCTTCACCACTTGCACTTCCGCCTGCAGTCCAACAGACAATCGGAGACAGATAGCGTTATATATTATAATAGATAGATATGCATTTATTGCAGTAGCAAAGTAATATAGTGATGGCAAATTTGTACACAAAATGTGCCATTCAATAAGTTGAAATGCGAGTGTTGTGGTAAAAACTCTCCGTTACAACAGAACTGGCTGCAGGAAGTTCGGAAACTTGAAGATGCTACCAGAGATGAAATCCTCTGTTCTAAATGTAGGTCAGAGTTGCATACCTACCAAAACAAAAGAACCCAGCTTGTGCACGTTGACACTATAAAATAGTTGGTTGTGATGAGGAATAACGGTCCGTGTAACCTTGCACAATTCAATTTTCGTTTTTTTGTTTTTGGTTTCTCAAAATCAAAAATTGAAATTTGACCGTCAATTTTCAATTTTCGTTTTTCGTTTTCGGTTTCTCAAAATCAAAAACTGAAATTTGACATTCAATTTTCAATTTTCGTTTTTCGTTTTACTTCGCGCAAAAATGAAAATCAAATATTGAAAATTGCCTCGACTTGTCCGTTTTTCGTTTTTTGATTTTAACTTTGACTCGTCAATGTTAACTGCGCACGCGCAAGGCTTATGATGTCACTTTCGGTCCGCGGAGTAGTATGGAAAGCCCAAATCGGATTGTTTAGGCAGGTATGGAAAAAAACAGTAGGGGGAAAGATGTGGGAGTTTCACTACACTATAGATCCCTGGAGCCAGGCATTCGAGCTAGAATATAATGGGCCAACTTCGCATGTGTAGAAGCGACTAGGCAATCGTTCAGCAGGTGTGAAGCATTATATGGAGAACAACGGGGTTGATACACAGGGGAGTTTCATTAAAGTAGGGTAGTATAATAAATACGTGGATACTCTAATCATAACCCCCAAAGGAACTTCCCGCGTCGATGCGTTGACGCGTTTGACACCCACACTTAAAGCGTTGAAGCGTTGTTGACCCTGAACGTTGACGGGCATCTGAACGCTCCAACGATCCAGGTCCCAAAAATAGAGAATGAAGATTGGACCTGAAGCGTTGAAGCATTCAGGCGTCTGACATCAAACGTGGCGATTGTGTGCTTGTTTGAAATGGTGGTTTACGGGCCGCTTGCCATGTGCGCATTTCGCGGTCCATCACCGCGATGCTTACTCTTATTGATATTACATCTTTGTTGGTATCTTTATAAATACTATATTTCAAATCAATAGCAAATAGCGGTTGTCTGCATGAATGCTGTTCGCTTTTGTAGCGCTCTAAACATCTATTTTTAGAAATGAGAGAATCTAAGACCGCGTCCTGATTGGCTCATGCCTCAATGCCAATAGCCATTGAGAACAACGGGATGCCACATATCCAGACCTGTCTGGTGCATCTTCACAAGTCCAGGTAAATCGTGAATCCCCACACAGGGTTTACCTGGACATTTTTGGTGATTCGAGTGAGTTCTTGAGTCGTTGCCTCAATCTCGAACATTTCATCCCCCGAGGTTATTTTGAATTAGCATGTCGGTATCCCAAGCCGGTGGTTCTTGCCTTGACTCTCGATGTCGATTTCAACCTGACATCAAAGTTATGCCAGCGATGTCACATCTCAAACCGTCCAGCTAGTGGATTGGAGTAATGAGCTAGCTGAACCTGTTCAATAATTGGTTTGATTTAGACGATATCCCTTGAACTTTTTTTTATCCAGAACTACCGTGTGCAACTAACCAATGCAATGTATATATACCCTAACAAATCGATCAATACACTGGCCCCCGAGGATGGCCTGGTGGGCCACATGCATGCCTCTCACGCTCCACACCTCTTATACGACACGATTTGCGTTTTCTATTCTGCTCGTCGTACCGGAAGTGACATGATAACCCGTCCACATGCGAACTTAACATTGATACGTCAAAGTTGAAATCAAAAAACGAAAAACGGACAAGTCGAGGCAATTTTCAATATTTGATTTTCATTTTTGCGTGAAGCAAAACGAAAAACGAAAATTGAAAAATTACTGTCAAATATCAATTTTCGTTTTTTGTTTTTTGATCCAAGAATCAAAAATTGAAAATTGACGGTCAAATTCCAATTTTTGATTTTCAGAACACAAAAATAAAAAACGAAAATTGAAAATTGACGTTCAAATTTCAATTTTTGATTTTGAGATTACAGAAACAAAAAACGAAAATTGAAAATTGACGGTCAAATTTCAATTTTTGATTTTGAGAAACCAAAAACGAAAAACGAAAATTGAACTGTGCAAGGTTACACGGACCAATAACCTCTATATAAGACATATACATATGAAACAAACTGAATAGTATCAGCTACAAGTGTAGGCTGCTCGGTTAATATGGAGTGTCGGATTTGACGCTTACATTTCGGAATGGCTCGTACCTTCTTTGTCAGATATCATTAATGCATAGTAAATGGTGCCTCATCCAGTATGTAAATACACATAAAATAGAAGTTTTCTTGAGAACGTGGACTGCATTCGATGCATCTGTGAAGGCAGAATAGTGTGTGTTTAATATCATTAAATAATATTGACATGACGCTAAATATAGATATATTTATTGTTGGTACTGGAGCGCTGTTTTTGGGGCGCGGAGAGTTGGCGCGCGTGAATTATTATTCTAATGAGGGTTCTCTGAATGTTAACAGTAGCGCGGATATTCTAATGAAATAAAGCAGTTAACAGGTGTACTGAATAACAAAGGCGACAGGTGTAGTCTGGTTCTCTAGCGTTATGTAATCTACTGGCTTATAAGGCAGTGTGTGGACGGTGTTACTCATCGATGTCCAGGCCAAGCCAGGCTGCGGTACACTTTAGTTTACCTTGATTTACCTGCCATTTGCATATGCTTCGTCCAAGAAGACCTAATTAAAACACATTCATTTAAAATTAATAGTTCCTATATGCATTAGATGGGAATTGGCTTTAATGGGATTTCCTCTATCCATATTACGTGCTTTCCATATCTATATTTTGTAGGTTACTCCATTCAAGACTGGACAGATTCCATTCCTTTCTAGTTCTACGTATCGATTTATTCCTTTTATGATATTCTGTACAGGATGGAGTTTGTCATCCTGAGCTGGAGACGTCTGGTGCAGTGCTACGAACACAGGTTTTCAGAGTATTTCTCCAGTGTGTTTATCTCTGTTTTTGCCTGGGCGGCACCTTGCGTTCAGGAAGACTCCTCAGTACCTTGTATTTTCACACCTTTGTATGATTTCTGTGTACCGCGCGAGGCCGGGCTTCGGGACCGGGCTACTCTATGGTGAAAATAAACTAGCGGATGTTGAAACGATAAATAATTTGTGTTCGTTTGAGTCCTACGAATTAGAACATAATAAAAAATACCAATGACGTTTATTTATTATTGAAGATATACGTGTTACATGAACCGAATAATGTGATTTCAGTGACATCGCAAGATGTTAGACGACCATATAACGCGAAACATCATTTGACGAATACTCTACACGCTTCTTTGTTACCTGCATAGCAATATGGTACTGAGGAAGACTGTCCTTTACTGCTCATTAGAATAAAACTAATCGAGGGAGCTGTCAATAGGGTTTTATCACGGACAGCCACAGTAAACTGTGGAAAACATTAGCAGAAAGGGGTGACGGGGTGGGAGAGTATGTGTTATATCTTGGCTGAAACTGATGGAATACCGGCGAGGCCCTCGAGTCAAAATCATGCCTTACAAGCCAATGAGCGTGATTAAACAGGTTGCCATCAAATTTAGTACATAACCACAGTAAACTACAGAAAACATTAGCAGCCTATTCCTTTGTCACACCGGGGAAATTTACATGCGCAATGACTTTTCATCGCATAGCTCCATCGCATAGCTCCATCGCATAGCCCCATCGCATAGCTCCATCGCTCCATCGCTCCATCGCATAGCTCCATCGCATCGCTCCATCGCTCCATCGCATAGCTCCATCGCATAGCTCCATCGCATAGCCCCATCGCATAGCTCCATCGCATAGCCCCATCGCATAGCTCCATCGCATAGCTTCATCGCATAGCTCCATCGTATAGCTCCATCGCATAGCCCATCGCATAGCCCCATCGCATAGCTCCATCGCTCCATCGCATAGCCCCATCGCATAGCTCCATCGCATAGCTCCATCGCGCATCGCATAGCTCCATCGCATAGCTCCATCGCTCCATCGCATAGCTCCATCGCTTCATCGCATAGCTCCATCGCGCATCGCATAGCTCCATCGCATAGCCTCATCGCGCATCGCATAGCGCGACTTTTCATCGCATAGCTCCATCGCTCCATCGCATAGCTCCATCGCGCATCGCATAGCTCCATCGCTCCATCGCGTTAACTTAGAAATGAAAGACGCGATGGCCCCTCTCGGCCATCATATCTTTCAGTGTTAGCGGTGGTGAATTATCGGTAACTGTGAAATGAAAAGATGAAAATGAGGCTCAAATGTTGAAGAAGTTCACTACACAAAGGCAGTATCGACAGAAGGTACCCCCCGTCATATCCACAAATGTTAAGTCCACATCCGGATGATGAGCACATTCCAGGAGCATCTTCACCTGATCCTTGGATTTATGGCAGCGGTACGATAACACTGACACAGTCCTTCGGAATCGGGAACCACGACAACACTTTACAACCTGCTGGATATGAGAAACCGATCGAAGATGACGATCTGACCATTGTGTATTACAAGAACAGGGATTGTTGGAACTGTATTCATGAGTATCCATGGAAGCTACGGTAATATAACAGAATTGATTTCGTCATTCAAGCGACTTTGGTGCTGACTTTGTACATTGAACAATTTAGTGATGACAAGGTGTCGATATGGCAAACTGGAATATTGACATTTGATTTTATTTTGCAGTGGTCATTTTGTTTTTTCCGTCTGTGTATTGTTTTCAACATTTCGGACAATTAGTGACAATTTCAGTGGGCACTGCACGTCTACATCTCCAATATGAGAATATGTCCGACAAGAAATTTGCTAAGATGTGGCTATAAGCTATCATGATTGGATGCATGTAACTGGATAGGCGTACACACAAGTAGTAGGGAGAGGGGACGAAGGGGCCCATTTTGCCGGGGGAGGTAACTCTTGCATCCACCAGGGGGCGCTGTTTCCAGGTTAAGGGTATAGGGGACGCCACATTGCCTTTCACCTCTGTGGCGCTAGGTGGCGTGGAGGTTTGTGGAGGTCACGTGGAGGTCAAAAGTAGTTCCGGCAACCTGTAACCTTTGTATTCCTCCGCGGACAGAAAGTAGTTCCATGTCAACCAAGTGACTTCCAATGTTAATGTATGGGTTTTTCCCACAATGTCGTGGGTGATCAAATTCTCCGGCAATCTCCGGCAATCTCCGGCAATCTTCAGGGGCGAGAGGGGTCCCTAGTGTACCGATTGGGTTGTATGAGGTATCAATGCAACCTGTAACCATCTCGGTCATCTATACGCGGTAAGACTGACCCTGGGATCGTGTGTATCCATGTTCAGCCTACTTTCGGCAACTGCAGGAGGGAATTTGCATAAATCAATACCACGTGACTTCGTCAGCCAATCGGCTAAAGTCTACCGACGTAACCCCAACGTAACTCGCCATTTTCGAGTCATGTGATGAACTACTTGTTCAAAATTTCAGATCCACCACACCTCTTGGATGATACGAAAGCTATACTTACCTATATAGTTTGTAAGCCCAGCCAATATCTGTTTCAGAAGTGGTATAAAAACCTGTAATTTATCAGATTTCTCGGGTCTGTTCTCCGCCGGATGAAGGCCGAACAGAATCCGGTAAAGTACTGGATATCGCTCCGCGATAATGGAGACACACGATTCGCAAGCCATCTTATAGATGGCGAAGTGTACGCAAATGGTATCAATGTGAAGCATTCGTGAAGGGGCATCTGATGGGGTGGGTGTGGGGTTGAAATATCGTCATTCTGCGCATGCGCGGTAGACCAAGGGTATGGAAATAGACGTTTTGGGGTCTAGGGGAGCCACTAGTGGTCCGATTGGGTTGTATGAGGTATCAATGTGAAGCCTATGTGAGGGGGCATCCGATGGGCTGGGTGTGGGGTTGGAATATGGTCATTCTGCGCATGCGCGGTAGACCAAGGGTATGGAAATATCCGTTTTGGGATCTAGGGGAGCCCCTAATGGACCGATGGGGTCGTATGAGGTATCAATGTGAAGCATTCGTGAAGGGGCATCTGATGGGGTGGGTGTGGGGTTGAAATATCGTCATTCTGCGCATGCGCGGTAGACCAAGGGTATGGAAATAGACGTTTTGGGGTCTAGGGGAGCCACTAGTGGTCCGATGGGGTTGTATGAGGTATCAATGTGAAGCCTATGTGAGGGGGCATGGGCTGGGTGTGGGGTTGGAATAGGGTCATTCTGCGTATGCGCGGTAGACCCAAGGGTATGGAATACACGTTTTGGGATCTAGGGGAGCCCCTAGTGGGTCGATGGAGTCGTATGAGGTATCAATGTGAAGCATTCGTGAAGGCGCATCCGACGGGCTGGGTGTGGGGATGAAATATCGTCATTCTGCGCATGCGCGGTGACCAAGGGTATGGAAATAGACGTTTTTGGGTCGAGTGGGGGCCCTAATGGACCGATGGGGTCGAGTGAGGTATCAATGTGAAGCCTATGTGAGGGGGCATCCCACTGGGTGGATGTGGGGTCGGAATATCGTCATTCTGCGCATGCGCCAAGAAAATGACAATGGGAAGGGTCCCGGAGCGAATCGGTGAAATTTTTGGGAAAAGTCACCGAGGTCTGTATATAGGCCCATTAGTCTGTGGGCTTATGTAAAAAAAGCTAAATTTTGGGTAGATTCTTGGCACCAATGTTTAAGCACACCTAGAAACATCACTGATTAAGAAAAAAATGGGTGCCAGTTTTTGCATTAACATTTAGGGCCTCCATTTTGAATTTCAAAATGGCCGCCTTTTTTTAGCCGATTTGTATGATTTTTTGTTATTCAACATTATTTTAAACATGTAATCGAAATGTGCGCAAATAGTTTGGGTTTGAAATGCATTATAGTTGAGACAACTGTTCATCTGAACTCGTTTGCATGGATATTAACCTGTTTTCGACGTTATTATCAAGAAATATTGGTATGAATGTGCAACTTCTTACTGATATATGACAAATATTTTCTGCTCACAGTATGTAATAATGCATATCCAATGTGAACCAAATAAATTCCATGAAAATCAGAGCTTCTGAGCTATTTCACCAGGGCGTTGAAGCGTTAAGCTGGGCGTTGACGGGCGTTGAGACGGGCGTTAAGACGTAACGACGGGCTTTGACGGGCGTCGCTGCATTTCGATGAATTGGTGTCAATTCCATGGAAATCAGAGCTTCTGAGCTAATTCACCAGGGCGTTGAAGCGTTAAGCTAAGCGTTGACGGGCGTTACTGTCTATAAAAGCGAGCGTATTTCCAAAAACACGCAGTCGACGTTCAACCGTTAACATGATTTATACTTGCTCTGAGTGCGAACGCACGTTCACCAGACATTACGATATGATGCGACACCAGAAAAATATACATGGGATTGAAGACTCCGAGGAGTCCGTTGAGGGGGATGCTGATACAGAGACTGCTGAGAGTGTATCGACTGATACCGAAACAGAGATTGCTGAGTCTATCTAGTGATACAGAGAGCTTGACCTCAGATAGTCAGCATACGTCCGTGGAAAGTGAGGCAGAACCTACCTTCTGGGATCGTATTGTGACAGCAGCTATCAATACTTACGCTGCAGCGATCGAGGACGCCGGAGAGGATAATTTACAACAGACGTACACCCAAATGTGCCCCCGCATCAGGAAAACAGCCATGGCGATCTATGAACAGTATACCTTACTACCGCTTGAAATGAAAGGCAACCCCACGCACAGGTCCATCATGAAGGCCAAGCGTCACTTGGAAGAGGGTATGGGGCTACCACCCACCGAGGCCCTGGAAAATGCGATCAGAATGCGCAAACAACTGTTTCAGGACATGCTGCCCGAAGAATATCCAGGCCTGTCCGACGATGATTAGAATAAACGGCTCAGAGCGAACATGGCCGAAGATGGAACTTGCTGAAATGGCGACTTCTGATTGGACAAGACTACATCTAACGGACAAGAACGAATATGATAGATGCAAATGGTGGCCTCTGATTGGGCAAGAGTCTTTTTGAGTTGTAAACTTACCCAACGCGGCTCACCCAGCGTGGGTATGATGTAACATTGGGGGAAATAAACTATATGAAAAAACTTCTTGTTGTTGTTGTTCTCTCATGTGTCATCCTTGTTTTTGTTGTTGTTGTTCTCTCTCCGGTCTATATCATGGCGTCAAGGCGTTATGTTAGGGCGTTAAGGCATAACTACAAGCGTTGACGGGCGTCACCGCATTTCGAAGAATTAGTGACAATTACATGGAATATCTAGAAAATCAGAATTTCTGAGCTATTTCACCAGGGCGTTGAAGCGTTAAGCTTGGCGTTGGCGGGCGTTGCTACAATATGACACCTCATACGACGCATTCGGACCAAGGATGGTCCCTCTCTACACCAAACACCTTCCTTTTACTGCCCCAAAATGTCCACTTTGGCTACTACTCGTACTGATGACGTCACCAATGACGTCACAGATGACGTGAACATCCCTCAAATTGGGGTCTACACCCCAAGAGCTACAAAATGACACCTCACACGACGCATTCGGACCAAGGATGGTCCCTCTCTACACCAAATACCTTCCTTCACTGCCCCAAAATGGCCACCTTACTTACTACAACCAACTGCGCATGCGCAGATTGACGCGACTTGCATTTGAAAACACACCATTCTGACTCTAACCCACACAAGCTTCACTTTGACACCTTCCACGACCCATTCGGACCCATAGCGGTCATCTCTACCCCAAACACACACCCACATACCCCCCCAAAATGCCTGCTTTCTATACTACGGCCAGACTGCGCATGCACAGAATGACCATATTTCTACCCCACATCCACGCCACCAGATGCTCCATTACATAGGCTTCACATGGATACCTCACACGACCCATTCGAACCGTGAATAGCCCATCTCTAACCCAAACACACCCACAAAAATGCCTGCTTTCTATACTACGGCCAGGCTGCGCATGCGCCGATTATTGACAACATACGAATTATTAGTGTAGTCAAGTGCTCCTGCATGAGAGCTTCAAAATAAGACCTCATACGACACCATTGGACCACAAGGGGCTCACCTAGACTCCAACACGTCCACCCAGTATGGATTTATACATACATTGGGCTTATACCCCAGTATATGGGTCTATATGGGAATTTCACCGTTTCGTGCCGGGACACTTCCTATCATGTTTGTCTTGACGAGACTAAGAAAACAAATCCAAACAACCATACCGCAAATGTCTAGAAGTAGGTTTCCCAGTGGGATAAACATTGGTCCTATACCCCTAGTATGGGACTATATGGGTCTATATGGGGCTACGTAAACAAATCCTGAAATCTGGTGACCATCTTGGATTTTTGCTAATTTAGAGTATTTATAGTGTTCTTATTTTGTTTCCAATGAATGGTTGGCCACTCTATAAGAGTTTAGATAAAATGAAACAAATACTGGATGACATTTGAATGAATAATTGGCAATTATGTTTAAAAAATGATTTTCGATGATGGCCATTTTGAAATTCAAAATGGAGGTCCCAAATGTTAATGCAAAAACTGGCACCCATTCTTTTCTTAATCAGCGAACTTTCTAGATGTGTTTAGACATGAGTGCCAAGAATCTACCCGAAAAAATGACAAATCTGGAAAATATTACGTAAGCCCATAGACTACATAGGCTGGCTATGTGGGGGTATAGGTCCAACCTGGGAAATTCACACACGTTCATTGTGATATGGGTTGCTTGGATTTGTTTTTCACGTCTCGTCATTTAGAACACGATGGGAAGGGTCCCGGAGCGAAACGGTGAAATTTTTGGAAAAAGTCACTGAGGCCTGGGTAGGCCCATAGGCCTATACTGCATGGCTATGGGTGTATAGGTCCATACGGGGTGGACGTTTTGGGATCTAGGTGGGCCACTAATGGTCCAATGGGGTCGAGTGAGGTATCAATGTGAAGCCTATGTGAGGGGCAACCGATGGGATGGATGTGGGGTAGGAATATCGTCATTCTGCGCATGCGCAATAGACAAAGTGTATGGAAATAGACGTTTTGGGATCTAGGGGAGCCACTAGTGGGCCGATTGGATCGAGTGAGGTATCAATGTGAAGCCTATGTGAGGGGGCATCTGATGGGATGAGTGCGGGGTTGAAATATCGTCACTCTGCGCATGCGCAGTGGACAAAGGGTATGGAAATAAACGTTTTGGGGTCTAGGTGGGCCACTAGTGGGCCGATGGGATCGAGTGAGGTATCCATGTGAAGCCTATGTGAGGGGGCTAGACTAGGGTGTCGTTTCCATTCTGCTGCGCAGGTCACGTGGGTTGTGACGTCACTTCCGAGTTTCACCTCCAAACCCAGAAGAGTTCCAATTTTTCCCGTACACGTAGGATCCGGATGTTCAACATCCGGGTTTTTTCCCGGCCCGGCCCGGCCCGCCCCAGCTGCAGCGCGCGCGCGGGTTACTCCGGCCGCAGCGCGCGCGCGCGGGGGTGATCTGATGCCGAAGCGCGCGCGGGTTATCCGGAAGTGCGTGGGTGAATCTGCAGCGCGCGCATGAAGACCCTCATACATACCCCAATGCAGGCGCAGACGTGAAGTGCCCGGATGATAGACACGGACGTCACCGAGAAAAACACATACAACTCGTCACATACAGTCGCCCCCTCAAGACCCTCATACATACCCGAAAAGATACGGACGTTACCAAAAAGACACGGACTTTAGCGAAAAGACACGGACTTTACCGAAAAGACACGGACTGTACCGAAAGGACACGGACGTACCCGAAAAGACACGAAGGTGAACGACATTGTGGAAAAACCCCACCGACAGGTCAGTACATGTCCTATCATGTTCACAGGTTACGCCCGATTCACGCATAATAAAAGGATTGATCTGTGTTGTTGTTGCTCTCTTTTTTGGACTAACCCATCAGAATAGTACGTATCACGGGCTACACCCGTAGAGCTACGTTTAGGCGCGCATGTGTGACATGGTCTATAAAACACGTCTCTCTGGATCCCACAACTTCATTCCTACGGTTGCAGAGCCATGACGGACACCCGTCCCTATGCGACTCGCATTTTACAGCATGCCACCGTGGTTAATTCACTCACGGGTTACCGAGCAGTGGTTCGGTCCATGTTTTCAGATGGCAACGACAACGAGGGGCGACGCCAGATCCTGAACGAGTTCACAGAAGCGGTCCTCGACAGAGTGCACTCGATGGAGAGGTGTGCCATCACTCACCACTACTTGACTATGACAGCCATCCTTGATGCTCGGGCTATGGACCACGAGCGCTCACGCCGGAACCAGCGACGGCTGGTTGGCCTAGTCATGGTCTGTGCCCTATTGACCCTGGCGCTGTGGCATTGACAGTAGGACCTGACTATAAATACGAGGGTCAGACACAGTGTGCGTCATTCAACGATCGTCATTGGGTCAACCATGTCACCCGTTCTACGAGCCATCCTGCCCCTTACACCCCGGGTGGGGTTACACGTCTATGAAGATAAGATCACCCTCGTGGAAGACCGTGGAGATGTTTGCTGATCGCGCGCTGAGACCGTATCGAAAACGGTTACGCTACACCGTGACGGCTGGACCAAATTTAAAGGGTGTTGAGCGGCGAGCTCGACGGACACCTCATCCACATAGACAATGCCATCTACGTATACCGTGGACCCTTCTTCCCACGCCTGGGCCGCTACCAAGACCCTACGCGAGGCTTCACCCTGGACCCCGATCTGTGGACAGCCTTCGAGAAAGTGGTGCCTATCGTGGACCAGCTGTTTACACCGGACGAGCGGTCATCAGACGAGCTGGAGTGGGCTCGTGCCCTGAGAGAAGCGGCGGCAGAACCCAATGAACAAATGTCTAGCCATGAACCAGACGACGATGCCATTGATTACCCGGCTAGACTCAGTCAGCCCAGGGACATGACCACCCGATCCTTTGATCTCACGGGGTTCTCCCTATAAATACGAGAGACAGTCAAATCTGGTACCATTCACGTACTGACCATGACGGAGCATATAATACTGGCGTATCTCAGCTTGACCCCCGAGGGCTTCCTGCACGTGTATGTGGATACGGTCGATATCATGGAGGAGGTGGGAGACATCTGTGATGCGGACCCTACACAACCGTGCCCGACTCACATTCGTCTGTCCCGAGAGGGCTGGACCAAATTCAAACGGGTGTTGTCTGGTGAACTGGACGGCGACCTCATCCACTTGTGTCACGATGTGTACATCCGACGCGGCCCTTTCTTTGCTCAATTGGCTCTGCTAGATGGGGGTACAGTGCATTTTACCCTTCACCCTGATCTATGCTCTGCATTGGAAGATGCCGTGGTAGATGTGGATCAAGTGCTTATCAAGCGGTCATCAGACGAGTTGGACTGGTCATTTACCATGGACACTGTGGAAGCCAACGAAGAAAATCAGAAAGAAACCCCGGCCCAAGATATACCCGTTATAAATAAACGATAGAGCCAGGGTCCATCATCATTTTGTCACCATGAAGCGCTGGGAGAAGGTGTTGGATAACTTATACTACAGTCCCGACAGTCCGGCGGCCTATAGTGCATTGTCGGCTCTCTATCGAGCGGCCAAACCCCAGGGGATACAACGTGCCCAAGTCCGAGATTGGTTAAGAAAACAAGACACCTATACCTTACATCGATCTGTCCGTCGCCATTTTCTACGGAACCGGGTCATCGTGGGAGGAATAGATGCCCAGTGGCAAGCGGATTTGGTCGATATGAGCGCCTTTGCCAAACACAACGATGGGAATCGGTATATCTTGACGTGCATCGATATCCTATCCAAGTATGCGTGGGTGGTACCCATCCGGACGAAAACGGGGGCGAATCTCATAGCGGCGTTCAAAGACATCTTCAAGACCGGGCGCAAACCTTTGTATTTGCAAACCGACGAAGGCACGGAATTCCTCAACAGACCGTTCCAACAGTTTCTGAAAGCCCAGAAGGTGTTTTTCTTCCATACGTACAACGAGACCAAGGCTTCCGTGGTGGAAAGGTTCAACAGGACATTCAAAGGCCGCATGTATAAATATTTCACCTATAAGAATACAAGACGGTACATCGATGTTCTCCCGAAACTTGTGAGTGGTTACAATCGAGCCTATCACCGGAGTATACAGAGAGCCCCCATTACCGTGACCCAACGCAATGAAGCCCAAGTCCGGCGTGTCTTGTACCCCAGTCCATCGCAACAAGCACCGAAGGAGATGTTCAAGGTCGGGGATCCTGTACGGATCAGTAAAGTCAAGGGCAAGTTCGAGAAAAGTTACTTGCCCAACTGGAGCGATGAGCACTTCCTGATTAAACGGCGCCTATCCCGACAGCAGCGAGTCTATGAACTGGAAGATCTTCAAGGGGAACCGTTGCTAGGGACGTTTTACGAGACGGAATTACAGCCTGTCGTAAAAACACAGCAAGACTACTACACGGTGGAGCAGATTTTGAAAACGGAACGTCGGCGTGGCAAACTGTTTCATTTCGTCAAATGGTAAGGCTGGCCCAGTTCCTTCAATTCCTGGGTCGCTGCCAACCAGGTGAAACGACTATAAAGCCAGACACCACTGCCGTCATCCTTCATTCCACGTCCGACCACAGTGCTATGGACAAACAGCAGCTGGCTCTGAACACAGCGTCTCCCAAAACGCGCAAAGCGCAAGTGGGCTTTGTGGTGATACTGCTAACCCTGCTGAGTGTGTTGTACGGAGGTGTGTTTTACGACATAGCCTATGTCAGCACGTTACTTAACCAACTGAGAACACCAGCCACCAGTGAAACCGGTCTACAGATAGCACCAGTCACCTCCGTGATCGAAACGAGCCCAGTCACCACCACACCCCGTGTACAAGCCACAACGAGCTCCACACCAAGCTCCACACCTACACCAAGTACACCCACTACGTCTGAAAACCCACCGGATTTCATCCCTCACAGTGAACAGACAACGACGACCGACGTTGTACCCACCACCATCATCCCTCACAGTGAACAGACAACGACGACCGACGTTGTACCCACCACCACCACTCCAGTTCACTCGTACCAAATTTACAAGAGCGGGTTACCACGACAGCGGATACACCTCGAACCATGGACCCTCGGTGGCAGCATCCCTTCACTTGCGTCATCGCAGGACCGACGTGTTCCGGCAAAACGCACTTCGTCCGGAAGCTCCTTCAACACGCCGACAGCATGATCACCCCACCCATTGCCCGAGTCGTGTGGTGTTACGGAGAATGGCAGGCAGCGTATGCAGCAATGCCCCACATCACGTTCGTGGAAGGCCTACCCAACCTGGCCGATTTGGAACCCGACACCTTGGTGGTTCTGGATGATCTCATGGCGGAGACGGATGCGCGGGTCACCCAACTTTTACCAAAGGCAGCCACCATCGACGGCTCAGCATCATCTACTTTGTGCAGAATCTGTTCAGTAAAAACAAAGAACATCGGAACATCAGCTTAAATGCCCACTACCTGGTGGTCTTCAAAAACCCGAGAGATACCACTCAACTGCTGCACCTGGCGATACAGATATATCCCGGCCGCACACCGTTTGCGTTGGAAGCCTTTAAAGATGCCACAACCCCTCAGCACGGTATATGCTCTTCGACCTCAAGCAAGCCACCCCCGACCACCTTCGACTACGGACCGGCATCTTTCCCGGAGAGGCCCACCACGTGTACATGCAAAAATAATGTAAACACACCCACAGTGGCTCCCCCAGCTGGAGTGTGTGTTTGATGATGGGGATAATAAAAAGAATGAATACCACAGCATGGTTGACTTTGTCTCTGTTCTCTGAGGTAGATAAAAAGGGCAGAGTTGTGGGTTCTGGCATTAGTTGTACATGATGTCTGCGCGAGTGCGGAAGCACGCTCCCGACGCTCCGTGTATTGAAGACGGCCCCACCCGAGTTGTCCGAACCATTGTACGCGGTGCGGACCCTGACTCGTGTACGCTGTCTGTGCGAGATCGGGTACAACCTGTTAAAAGGCAACGTACCACTGACTCCGGCTCAGAAGACCAAGTTGACCAAGCATAAGACAGGTCTCCGAACCGTAGTCCAGAAGCGAGTCTCTCAAACACAAAAGAAAAAGGTGTTACAGAAAGGCGGCTTTCTCGGGGCCATCTTAGCACCGTTGGCCGCTTCCGTGTTGGGCCAGTATTGGGTGGACTCTTCGGCCGACAATGAACCACACGAAAAAAATGGTCCTCGTCGAACCACGGTTCCTGCAAAACCTCCAATCACCCTACCCTGTCCCACCTACGGTGAAGACCATAAACACCTCGATGGAGAGATGCAACAGATCTTACAGAGACCGGGGTTAAGCGACAGTGAGAAAGTACAACGGTACAATGAGACGCTTCAACGGTACATGACGTTCATGGACCAATACAAAACCCTCTCTACCCCACCACCACCACCACCACCACCACGTGAAACACCGCCGACCTCAACACCGCTCCAACAGCCGCCATTACCAGGGGCACCACCCACGGCCCCACAGTGGGTGGAAGACGAAGTGCTGAAGAGTGTACCTGCATCGTTCAAGAATCAAGCTGGCCTGGTATTACAACGGATGAAACAGAATCCTAACATGACTTGGAATGATAAAGGCGAACTACTGGTACAGAATCAGGTGGTCCCGGGGACCCACATGACGGATTTAGTGAATGACCTGATGCGTCAACGCAGGTCGCACACGGATCCTCGAGGATGGGAGGTCTTCGCTCAAGGCTTCAAAGACATGCATGTACCACATGAATTGGTGGGGAACCCCCACCGCTGGGCCTTTATGCAGTGTGACTCACCGAGTCGTGCACCACGACAGACTCCACAACCTTGGGAAGCCGAGTGGGAACCGGGGTCACCCCCCAAAACACCACCACAACGGGCACCTTCTTTTCAGGCCTTTAAAAAACCACTCTCGATCAGGACACCCCACATCTCCAGAGCCGTGACACGTAGCAAGTCACCGCGACGAACACGACGCCGGACACAACCGCCCAAGGCCTGGAACACCTATTAAAACCAACAGCAGCAGCAGGACAGCTCAGTCGCCATGTTTTACCTCACCCTACCCAGTAACAGTTCGCTGGATGTGTTTCCTGACAACACCGTGGCCAAGTACGTGACCCAGTTACCGCAACCGTTGCATTTACCTGGACGATGGGAATGTGGCCTCGTGGATATCCAATACCCTTACTCGTGGTACAAGGTGCGAGCCAATGAAGTGTGGTACGAGGTGACCTACGAAGGCAAAAACACCCGACTCACCCTCCCCGAAGGCCAATACGATACCCCCAAGGAGTTCATGGGTGGGCTGACAAGACTGTTGCATTATAAGGCTCTACGGGAGGTCACGAATACATCAAAACCCATCAAATCCTTTCCCTTCAAGAATCACGTGGACTTCGATTACAACGCACACAACGACAAGGCACATATCCTTCTCACCACCAACGTGAGTGTCGTACTGAGTCCTATCCTACAGCAAATGCTGGGTCTCGCTCACGCGACCTACACGGGTCCATCCGAGGACCATGGCCAGATCCCGATGGATATGAAGTCGGGTATGTACGGACTCTACGTCTACTCGGACGTAGTCGACAACCGCATCGTGGGCGATATCAACACACCTCTGTTACGGGTGGTCCCCATTAAAAAGAGGTATGGAGATCAAATCACCCACAGTTTCACCCACATGCTCTACCTGCCCGTACGACAAACCGACATCAACACTATCACGGTGGATATAAGAGATGACACGGGACGACCGGTGGCATTCGAACGAGGAAAAGTGGTGCTGACACTTCATTTTCGACAAGCACGTGCTCCCCACTTTGTATAATGAAGGTGCCTTACGAGTGCGATGCACGCAGCTATATGGACTATTATGCCCAACAGGCCGGGGGTGGCTTTCCGGTCTTTAGTGGTGCACGCATGCAACGAGGACATGGGCTGGGGAACATACTCGGCAGCATCGTCAAAACTTTCCTGCCCTTGGTGACGCGTGGGGTGAAAGCAATCGGCAAACAAGCGGTACGCAGTGGACTGCAAGTGGCCGGTGATGTCTTGGGGGGTACGGCACCCAAAGAAGCCTTGAAACGGCGGGCCAAAGAAGCGGGAGGCGTCTTGGTGGCCAAAGCACAACGCACCGTAGGGAATAAAAGAGCTGCCCCACCGAGACCACGCACCAGTCGACGACCGACCCAGCGACGACGCACATCGAAGACCCAGGATATCTTTTCTTAAACATGTCCTTGATCCACGCAGAGTCCTGTCCCTCCACCAACAGTGAATTTGATTTGTGGACCGTGCCGCCCACACAGACCAGTGCCGAACAAGGATTATGGGTGGAGCATCTCCCAGTCTCCAGCATCAACGAAACAGGGCCCATCGAGTTCACCATCAGTAATGCGGATACGGCCTATGTGGATTTAGCCCATACATACTTGTATGTGAAAGCCAAGGTGGTCAATGGGGATGGCTCCAGAATCATCCAAGCTGCAACAGTGGGCCCGACGAATCTCTGGCTGCACTCGATGTTTCAACAGGTGGATATTTTTCTCAGCGACAAACTCATCAGTGACTCGACCAACACGTACCCCTATCGAGCCTACATCGAGACACTGTTGTTGTTTGGCCGAGAGGCTAAAAAATCTCAGCTGACAGCCGCTTTATTCTACCAGGACACACCCGAGCACATGGACACGGTGGACAATGTGGGATATAACAAACGGAAGGCTTTCACTGCGAACGGTGCCTCGGTGGATCTCATGGGTCGACTACACGCAGACATGTTCATGCAAGACCGGTACCTCTTGAACAAGATCCCCATCAAAATCCGACTGATACGGGCGCCTCCGACCTTCGCCTTGATGGCCACTAACGTAGATGGGCATGCAGCTGACTATAAGATTGTTATCCAAGACGCAGTCCTGTATGTCCGAAAAGTGAAACCGAATCCAGCCGTTCAATTGGGACACATGAAAGCCTTGGAAACAAAACCAGCCCAGTACCCTACCAGTTTCAGCGGAGCCTACCCAGAGAATCCGTTTGACTTTAAACATTTCGGCATCAATTTTGTGGCCCTGCATGTGGATGGACAACAGGTCCCAGCCACGGCCTTAACACCGAACTTTGGGCGCAGGAATTTCATTCGAGCCTATCAGAGCCTGTTTACAGCCACCGGTCAAATCAACCAGGACGAAGGGAATTTGATCAGTCGGGAGGACTACGCGAACGGATACACGTTGTTCTGTTTCGATCTGACCCCTACCTTAGAGAACGACCATCAGCTGGCCCTGGCCAAGCAAGGCAATTTACGGTTGCAAATCCACTTTGCACGAGCCCTGGGACCACCGTCAATGTGATCTGCTACGCCGAGTTTGACAACATCATGCAAGTGGACAAGGCGCGCAACGTCCTGTGTGGCTTTTCCACCTAACATGGATACAGACCAGATAACCACCGTGCTGGAGAATGACCCAGGGACACGTGTGGTCTTTCAAGGGGTGTTCGTCCGAGATGTGTTCCCATTAGACCGTGTGTATCCTGCTGCATACGTTCTCAACACGGACCCGATGGATCGGCCCGGTGAACATTGGGTGGCCGTGTACTTGACAGAACAGCAGGGCGAATACTTTGACCCGTACGGCCTGCCACCCCTCCATCCCGATTTAACAGACTTCATGGATCAAGGTACAGAGACGTGGTGTTGGAACAGTCAAACGTTGCAAAGCCTGACCAGTAGCGTGTGCGGACAATATTGCTTGTTTTACCTGTACCATCGATGCCGGGGAAGGACCTTATCTACCATCGTACAGATGTTTGACGAGTACGCCAAGGCCGAGGACCGCGATGTACTCGTATATGACTAGGCCGCCCATCATTTCAATGTACAAGCCCCGCTCTGGGCTTAAGTTCTTTCAATGTACAAGCCCCCTCTTCTGGGCTTAAGTTTACAAGCCCCTTGTTCTGGGCTTCAGTTTTCACGTGGTTGTTCTCACGTTGTTGTTGTTCACTGAATAAAAAAATGAGATCTCACCAAAAAACCCTGTCTTGTGTGTTTTCTATATGAGCATAATGCATGAAACTGGCTTTGAACACCGTATTAGCCATTCAGTGGCCTAGAATGGAGCCAAAGCTAACCCATCCATGTCCAGAAAACATTACCCCGGTGTACCAGAACCCGGATGTAGGCGCGGACGTAGGCGAAAGCCTCCCAGTACCCGGATGTAGGTGCAGACGTGAGCAAAATTCTAGTACCCGTCCATTGGTTCTTTTATTGATCGCTCATTGGCTCTTTTTCGCGACCGCTGATTGGTCCAAATGGAACTTCCCATCCTTCCCAGGTTAATTTACAATCCCCTTTTGGGGTTCAAGCTCTGTATATCGATGCCGCAACATTGTCTCCGAACCTTGCCGAAAGGGAGACCTTGAACCTGGATGTGACCTTTGACCTTTTGACGCGACATTCACCCGCGCACTGCCGGTGATGACGCGCGCGCGCTGCGGCCGGGGCGGGCCGGGCCGGGCCGGGAAAAAACCCGGATGTTGAACATCCGGATCCTACGTGTACGGGAAAAATTGGAACTCTTCTGGGTTTGGAGGTGAAACCCGGAAGTGACGTCACAACCCACGTGACCTGCGCAGCAGAATGGAAACGACACCCTAGTCTAGCCCCCTCACATAGGCTTCACATGGATACCTCACTCGATCCCATCGGCCCACTAGTGGTCCACCTAGACCCCAAAACGTCTATTTCCATAACCTTTGTCCACTGCGCATGCGCAGAGTGACGATATTTCAACCCCGCACTCACCCCATCAGATGCCCCCTCACATAGGCTTCACATTGATACCTCACTCGATCCAATCGGCCCACTAGTGGCTCCCCTAGATCCCAAAACGTCTATTTCCATACACTTTGTCTATTGCGCATGCGCAGAATGACGATATTCCTACCCCACATCCATCCCATCGGTTGCCCCCTCACATAGGCTTCACATTGATACCTCACTCGACCCCATCGGGCCATTAGTGGCCCACCTAGATCCCAAAACGTCCACCCCGTATGGACCTATACACCCATAGCCATGCAGTATAGGCCTATGGGCCTACCCAGGCCTCGGTGACTTTTTCCAAAAATTTCACCGTTTCGCTCCGGGACCCTTCCCATCGTGTTCTAAATGACGAGACGTGAAAAACAAATCCAAGCAACCCATATCACAATGAACGTGTGTGAATTTCCCAGGTTGGACCTATACCCCCCATGGCCAGCCTATGGGCCTATATACAGACCTCGGTGACTTTTCCCAAAAATTTCACCGATTCGCTCCGGGACCCTTCCCATTGTCATTTTCTTGGCGCATGCGCAGAATGACGATATTCCAACCCCACATCCACCCAGTGGGATGCTCCCTCACATAGGCTTCACATTGATACCTCACTCGACCTCATCGGTCCATTGGGGCCCCCACTCGACCCCAAAACGTCTATTCCCATACCCTTGTTCTACCGCGCATGCGCAGAATGACGATATTTCATCCCCACACCCAGCCCGTCGGATGCGCCTTCACGAATGCTTCACATTGATACCTCATACGACTCCATCGACCCACTAGGGGCTCCCCTAGATCCCAAAACGTGTATTCCATACCCTTGGTCTACCGCGCATGCGCAGAATGACCCTATTCCAACCCCACACCCAGCCCCTCGGATGCCCCCTCACATAGGCTTCACATTGATACCTCATACGACCCCATCGGTCCATTAGGGGCTCCCCTAGATCCCAAAACGGCTATTTCCATACACTTGGTCTACCGCGCATGCGCAGAATGACCATATTCCAACCCCACACCCACCCCATCGGATGCCCCCTCACATAGGCTTCACATTGATACCTCATACAACCCCATCGGACCACTAGTGGCTCCCCTAGACCCCAAAACGTCTATTTCCATACCCTTGGTCTACCGCGCATGCGCAGAATGACGATATTTCAACCCCACACCCACCCCATCAGATGCCCCTTCACGAATGCTTCACATTGATACCTCATACAACCCAATCGGTACACTAGGGACCCCTCTCGCCCCTGAAGATTGCCGGAGATTGCCGGAGAATTTGATCACCCACGACATTGTGGGAAAAACCCATACATTAACATTGGAAGTCACTTGCTTGACATGGGACTACTTTCTGTCCGCGGAGGAATACAAAGGTTACAGGTTGCCGGAACTACTTTTGACCTCCACGTGACCTCCACAAACCTCCACGCCACCTAGCGCCACAGGCGCCACAGAGGTGAAAGGCAATGTGGCCCCTGGTGGATGCAAGAGTTACCTCCCCCGGCAAAATGGGCCCCTTCGTCCCCTCTCCCTACTACTCACACAGTTATTATTATTTTGATATGAAGTTCCAGTAGCCATGTGGACGTTCTGGTAATCATGTGCCTTAAATTGTTGAGATATAAAGGTACATTTTGAAATTTAGCAAGCTGAGCTAAAATCCATTAGACGATTCCGGACATTAATCTAAATTTAAATTTGTAAATTATTGAATTCAATGAGGAAACTTTATGATAAAAGTACAGTTGTATTTCTTTGAGTATGGTGGCAGACATAATATGCCTAACGAAGTTTTAACGTAATGACCATTTGAGTCATAACCTTGTTAGATGCGTAACGTATAACGTGTAACATTGAGGTATATGAGTCAAGTTATAAGACTGTGGCGTTCCACAGAATGAGATGTTACATTCACTATATTTTAACCTTGCGGTAGTGGCTGTGTGGTGAAGACATTCTATTGAATGTAGTCTAGCATCATGTATTTTCGTCACGTTACTCTGATGAGCTAATGACATGAGTATTGAAAGGGTCTTGGTGATTGGTTCTATGACTGTAGAACTCTCCGGTTCAGTGCTACGATCTTGCTCTCACGATTGTGAGATGAGATAGGCGTCGGCAATAGAGTGTCACGTGACTAGATAATTTTGATTCGAAATATGACATGTGACTGAAGTAATGCGAGGCGATGAGGACGAGAGTCAATGCTTGGCTGTGTCAGATATTTTCGTTTTATTTTGAGAAGTTACGAACATGGGCTTATGTTTGTGTATGGCGCCTGTTCACCAAAGATTATTTTGGTGGGGTATTTTTTGTTGTTGTTGCAACAAAGCATATCATGAAGCGGTGTGAGTTATAACATGTGCCTGGTTCTGGGGGCCGTGCGGACATGTCAATTTCAATATGTCCACATGAACAGCTACAATCAAGGCGTGGCTGGGATACAAATTATCACAGGGATAACTTTCGGTTCTTGTGGTGTTTTAGAAATATGTAGTCAGTATATTTGTCTGTGGGGTCATAAGAGTTACGCTCACATCGTTTTCCACCTCCATTTTAATGTTGCGTTTAATGGAGTGACAGTAGTAGTTAAAAACGCGAAAAGGTCGTATTTTCCAGGGAGGTAACTCTTGATTCCCGTGAAGCATCCGACAGGGGGCGCCACCAGCTCAAGGTTATAGATTGCATCAGTATTGGCTGTGTGCCAAGTTTTGACCACTATAGGTCTGGCAACCTTTGACCTTGTATTCCTCCGCGGTGATGCGGTCTCACGTCTGGCGGTGATGCGGTCAAGGGAGAAAGCCTCCACGGAGAAAAAGTAGTCCCCAGACATCAAGTACGCTGCATGGTCCGATTGGGTCGTATGAGGTATCAATGTGAAGCATTCGTAAAGGGGCATCTGATGGGCTGGGTGTGGGGTTGAAATATCGTCATTCTGCGCATGCGCGGTGGGCCAAGGGTATGAAAATAGACGTGTTGGGGTCTAGGGCAGCCACTAATGGTCCGATGGAGTTGAGTGAGGTATCAATGTGAAGCCCATGTGAGGGGGCATCCGATGGGGTGGGTGTGGGGTTGGAATATCGTCGTCCTACGCATGCGCGGTAGACCAAGGGTATGGAAATAGACGTTTTGGGATCTAGGGGATCCACTATTGGTCCGATTGGGTCGAATGACGTATCCATGTGAAACCTATGTGAGGGGGCATCCGGTGGGGTTGAAATATCGGCATTCTGCGCATGCGCAGTAGACCAAGGGTATGGAAATAGACGTTTTCGGGTCTTTGTGGGCCACTAGTGGTCCTATGGAGTCGTATGAGGTATCAATGTGAAGCCTATGTGAGGGGGCATCCGCCTGGACTAGTGTCTCAGCCGTTGTCAACATTCTGCGCATGCACAGACAGGGAATTGTGGGGAAAGGGTATGGAGATAGACGTTTTGGGATCTAGGTAAGCCCCTAGTGGGCCGATTAGGTCCAGTGAGGTATCAATGTGAAGCATATGTGAGGGGGCATCTGCCTGGACTAGTGTCTCGGTCGTTGTCAACATTCTGCGCATGCGCAGACAGGGAATTGTGGGGAAAGGGTATGGAAATAGACGTTTTGGGGTCTTTATGGGCCACTAGTGGTCCTATGGAGTCGTATGAGGTATCAATGTGAAGCCTATGTGAGGGGGCATCCGCCTGGACTAGTGTCTCAGCCGTTGTCAACATTCTGCGCATGCGCAGATAGGGAATTGAGGGAAAAGGGTATGGAGATAGACGTTTTGGGATCTAGGTAACCCCCTAGTGGGCCGATTGGGTCAAGTGAGGTATCAATGTGAAGCATATGTGAGGGGGCATCTGCCTGGACTAGTGTCTCGGTCGTTGTCAACATTCTGCGCATGCGCAGACAGGGAATTGTGGGAAAAGGGTATGGAAATAGACGTTTTGGGGACGAGGTGGGCCACTCGTGGTCCTATGGAGTCGTATGAGGTATCCATGTGAAGCATTCGTGAAGGCGCATCCGACGGGGTGGGTGACACGTGGAACTGACGTCATTCTGCGCATGCGCAGTAGACCAAGCGTATGAAAATAGACGTTTTGGGATCTAGGTGAACCCCTAATGGGCCGATGGAGTTGTATGAGGTATCAATGTAAAGCAGTCGTGAAGGAGCATCTGCCTGGACTAGTGGCTCGTTCGTGTTCAACATTCCGCGCATGCGCAGACAGGGAATTGTGGGAAAAGGGAATGGAAATAGACGTTTTGGGATCGACATGGGCCACTATTGGTCCGATGGAGTCAAGTGAGGTATCAATGTGAAGCACACGTGAGGGAGCATCCGACAGGGTGGATTTGGGGTAGGAATATCGTCATTCTGCGCATGCGCAGGCAGCCGTAGTATGGAAATAGACATTTTGGGGCCGATATGGCCCACTAGTGGTCCAAATGGGTTGTGGGAGGTGTCAAAGTGAAGCTTTTGTGGGGTAGTCAGAATGGCGTGTTTTTTACTGCAAGTCGCGTCAGTCTGCGCATGAGCAGTCGGGTGTAGTATGTAAAGTGGCCATTTTGAGAAAGTGAAGGCAGGTATTTGGTGTAGAGATGGACCACTATTGCTCCGAATGCGTCGTGTGGGGTATCATTTTGTAGCTCTCGGGGTGTAGACCCCGATTTGAAGGATGTCCACTCCATCTATGACGTCATCGCTGACGTCATCAGTAGGAGTAGTAGCCAAAGTGGGCATTTTGGGGGTGTGAAGGAAGGTGTTTTGGGTAGAAATGGACCATCCTTGGTCCGAATGTGTCGTGTGAAATGGCATCTTGTAGCAATTACAAGCGTCTAGTCCGTCATTCACAATGCAGCCGTCGTCCATTGGAAAATATTCGCGTCCATAATCCAACGCCCGCCAACGCCAAGCTCAACGCTTCAACGCCCTGGTGAATTAGCCCAAAAGCTCTGATTTTCATGAAATTGTCACTAATTCATTGTATATGCAGTGACGCCCGTGAACGCCCGCCTTAACGCCCTAGCATAACGCCTTGACGCCATGATATAGACAGATGAGAGAAAAAAAACAACAACAACAAGGATGAGAGAACAACAACAACAACAACAACAAGTTTTCATATAGTTTATTCTCCCCAATGTTACATCATACCCACGCTGGGGGACCCGCGTTGGGTAGGTTTACAATTCGAGAAGACTCTCGTCCAATCAGAGACCGCCATTTGGTCCTGTCATATTCGTTCTTGCCCGTTAGATGTATTCTCGGCTGCACTTGTCCAATCAGAAGCCGTCCTTAAGAAAGTCCCATCTTCGGCCATGTTCGCTCTCATCCGTTTGTTCTAATCGTCGTCGGGCAGGCCTGGATATTCGTCCGGCAGCATATCCAGAAACAGTTGTTTGCGCATTCTAATCGCATTTTCAAGGGCCTCGGTGGGTGGTAACCCCATATCCTCTTCCAAGTGACGCTTGGTCTTTATGATGGACCTGTGCGTGGGGTCGCCTTTCATTTCAAGCGGTAGTAAGGTATACTGTTCATAGATCGCCATGGCTGTTTTCCTGATGCGGGGCCGCATTTCGGTGTACGCCTGTTGTAAGTTATCCTGTCCCGCGTCCTCGATCGCTTCAGCGTGAGTATTGATAGCTGCTGTCACAATACGATCCCAGAAGGTAGGTTCTGCCTCACTTTCCTGGGATGTAGGCTGACTATCTGAGGTCAAGCTCTCCATATCAGTAGATAGACTGTCAGCAATCTTGGATTCGGTATCAGTCGATACACTCTCATCGATCTCTGTATCAGCATCCGATTCAACGGACTCCTCGGCGTCTTCAATCCCATGTATATTTTTCTGGTGTCACATCATATCGTAATGTCTGGTGAACGTGCGTTCACACTCAGAACAAGTATAAGCCATGTTGACGGTTGAACGTCGACTGTGCGTGTTTTGGGAATACACTTGCTTTCATAGACAGTGACGCCCGCCAACGCCCACTGTTACGCCTTAACGTCCTATATGTACGCTTTAACGCTCGTCTCAACGCTTTAACACACTTTCTTAACGCTTTAACGTCGTTTAATGATGCGTTCGAAGAAATGTTGCTTTTGTGCTTTTGCTCTGACATACGCCGCTTTCCAGTTCATGCCCGAGGTTTTCAACATCGACGCTGTTCTTTCGATTTCCATATGGACTGGGTCCTTGTCCAACAATTGCATATGGGTCACGAGGTCGACATACTGCTGACGTAAAGCCCGTCGTAGTCTGGGTGTCATTCTGTTATGGGCTAAAATTGCGGCTTCTTTTTTCGAATATCCTTTGTGTTGAAACTTGTTTTCTGTGGCCCTCAACGTCTCGCCCAACTCGGCGTCCATACATTCTTTGAACAAATCCTTCCATAACCTCGAGTTCACATTATGTTCATTCCCTTGTACGGGTTCGGGTTGGTCCTTCACGATTGGGTGATATTTCGGGACTGATGGTATGAAGCGGACTCGCTGTATGGGGGTGGGTTGCTGCTGCTGCTCTGCCAGGTGTGGACTCGGCGGATGGTGTAGGGGTATATGACGTTGCGGTGATTCCTCGCCGGGTAACAGGTGGGTCGTCAGCCGACGATCTTCGGGGGTATGGGCTTTTAAATCTACGAACAGGTAGCCGTACGGACGACTTGTCGCCCCTTGAAACGCCTGCATGAAATGGTCGATGTTCTGAGGATAAATTCGACTACCAAACACACGGATTTGTGCTCTGTCAATGGGATTGGAGAACAACACAAAGTATTGGCAGTTCAAGGCAATATCTCTGGACGCCTTCCCTTGAGGAAAGAGATTCTGGGTCAAATAGATGACGGACAGATTCCGATGATGGGATCCTTTAGTAAACAAGTCGGCGACGTGTGAATTGTCCTTGGCCGCACTCATCAGATCATCTAGCACTACCGCGTTGGTCTGCTCGGGGTCAAAGTATTACGGTTCGTTTATGTCGTGGGGAATCCCTGGGACGAAGCTCACATTCTGTAACCTTGTAGTTTCGTAGGCGGGCTGCCATTGACTATAACACCAAACAACACGTGTCGGAGCTGGGGTTGCCACACCTGCCTCTAAGAACTTTATCACCCAGGATGTCTTTCCACATGCCGTACGGCCGCTCACCGTCATCGTATAGGGATGCTCTACTGCTCTTGTTGGACCTATAGCGGGACTCGGCTGTGTCTCTTGGTTGTGTTTGCGTTGAATGTGCCTGAGCATACTATCGCGACGAGAGAAGGTTCTCTGACAGAACGTACACGTACACGACATGTTCATCAGTCGACCAATACATATGGACTGATGAGGGAAACATGTTCATTCCTATATTTATAGACACTACCACCACCACCACACACCACCACCAACACCACCAACACCACCACCACACACCACCACACACCACCAACACCACCACCAACGCCACCACCAAAGCCACCACCGGGCGTTGACGGGCGTCAACGCCCGGTGGTGGTGGTAGCCCCCCGTATGGCAGAGCTCTTGGATCGGAGCTCTCGGAGCTCAAAGGTTGTGGAGCTCAGAGCTCGGAAATGAAGTCATCGCAGGCATGCGCGTGTACCTGTGCTGCACCCTGTACCCTATAGTCCGTAGGGAATAGGGTACACCAGGGTGCGGGTGCAGCACAGGTACACGCGCATGCCTGCGATGACGTCATTTCCGAGCACTGAGCTCCACAAGCTTTGAGCATCGAGAGCTCCGATCCAAGAGCTCTGCCACACGGGGGCTACCACCACCACCGGGCGTTGACGCCCGTCAACGCCCGGTGGTGGCGTTGGTGGTGGCGTTGGTGGTGGTGTTGGTGGTGTGTGGTGGTGTGTGGTGGTGGTGTTGGTGGTGGTGTGTGGTGGTGGTGGTAGTGTCTGTAAATATAGGAATGAACATGTGTCCCTCATCAGTCCATATGTATTGGTCGACTGATGAACATGTCGTGTACGTGTACGTTCTGTCAGAGAACCTTCTCTCGTCGCGATAGTATGCTCAGGCACATTCAACGCAAACACAACCAAGAGACACAGCCGAGTCCCGCTATAGGTCCAACAAGAGCAGTAGAGCATCCCTATACGATGACGGTGAGTGGCCGTACGGCATGTGGAAAGACATCCTGGGTGATGAAGTTCTTAGAGGCAGGTGTGGCAACCCCAGCTCCGACACGTGTTGTTTGATGTTATAGTCAATGGCAGCCCGCCTACGAAACTACAAGGTTACAGAATGTGAGCTTCGTCCCAGGGATTCCCCACGACATAAACGAACCGTATTACTTTGACCCCGAGCAGACCAACGTGGTAGTGCTAGATGATCTGATGAGTGCGGCCATGGACAATTCACACGTCGCCGACTTGTTTACTAAAGGATCCCATCATCGGAATCTGTCCGTCATCTATTTGACCCAGAATCTCTTTCCTCAAGGGAAGGCGTCCAGAGATATTGCCTTGAACTGCCAATACTTTGTGTTGTTCTCCAATCCCATTGACAGAGCACAAATCCGTGTGTTTGGTAGTCGAATTTATCCTCAGAACATCGACCATTTCATGCAGGCGTTTCAAGGGGCGACAAGTCGTCCGTACGGCTACCTGTTCGTAGATTTAAAAGCCCATACCCCCGAAGATCGTCGGCTGACGACCCACCTGTTACCCGGCGAGGAATCACCGCAACGTCATATACCCCTACACCATCCGCCGAGTCCACACCTGGCAGAGCAGCAGCAGCAACCCACCCCCATACAGCGAGTCCGCTTCATACCATCAGTCCCGAAATATCACCCAATCGTGAAGGACCAACCCGAACCCGTACAAGGGAATGAACATAATGTGAACTCGAGGTTATGGAAGGATTTGTTCAAAGAATGTATGGACGCCGAGTTGGGCGAGACGTTGAGGGCCACAGAAAACAAGTTTCAACACAAAGGATATTCGAAAAAAGAAGCCGCAATTTTAGCCCATAACAGGTTGGCACCCAGACTACGACGGGCTTTGCGTCAGCAGTATGTCGACCTCGTGACCCCTATGAAATTGTTGGACAAGGACCTAGTCCATATGGAAATCGAAAGAACAGCGTCGATGTTGAAAACCTCGGGCATGAACTGGAAAGCGGCGTATGTCAGAGCAATAGCACAAAGGCAACATTTGTTCGAACGCATCATTAAACGACGTTAAAGCGTTAAGAAAGTGTGTTAAAGCGTTGAGACGAGCGTTAAGGCGTACATATAGGACGTTAAGGCGTAGCAGTGGGCGTTGGCGGGCGTCACTGTCTATGAAAGCAAATGTATTCCCAAAACACTCACAGTCGACGTTCAACCGTCAACATGGCTTATACTTGTTCTGAGTGTGAACGCACGTTCACCAGACATTACGATATGATGTGACACCAGAAAAATATACATGGGATTGAAGACGCCGAGGAGTCCGTTGAATCGGATGCTGATACAGAAATCGATGAGAGTGTATCGACTGATACCGAATCAAAGACTGCTGACAGTCTATCTACTGATATGGAGAGCTTGACCTCAGATAGTCAGCCTACATCCCAGGAAAGTGAGGCAGAACCTACCATCTGGGATCGTATTGTGACATCAGCTATCAATACTCACGCTGAAGCGATCGAGGACGCAGGACAGGATAACTTACAACAGGCGTACACCGAAATGCGGCCCCGCATCAGGAAAACAGCCATGGCGATCTATGAACAGTATACCTTACTACCGCTTGAAATGAAAGGCTGCCCCACGCACAGGTCCATCATGAAGATCAAGCGTCACTTGGAAGAGGATATGGGGTTACCACCCACCGAGGCCCTTGAAAATGCGATTAGAATGCGCAAACAACTGTTTCTGGATATGCTGCCCGACGAATATCCAGGCCTGCCCGACGACGATTAGAACAAACGGATGAGAGCGAACATGGCCGAAGATGGGACTTTCATAAGGACGGCTTCTGATTGGACAAGTGCAGCCGAGAATACATCTAACGGGCAAGAACGAATATGACAGGACCAAATGGCGGTCTCTGATTGGACGAGAGTCTTCTCGAATTGTAAACCTACCCAATGCGGCTCCCCCAGCGTGGGTATGATGTAACATTGGGGAGAATAAACTATATGAAAACTTGTTGTTGTTGTTGTTGTTCTCTCATCCTTGTTGTTGTTGTTGTTTTTCTCTCATCTGTCTATATCATGGCGTCAAGGCGTTATGCTAGGGCGTTAAGGCGGGCGTTCACGGGCGTCACTGCATATACAATGAATTAGTGACAATTTCATGAAAATCAGAGCTTTTGGGCTAATTCACCAGGGCGTTGAAGCGTTGAGCTTGGCGTTGGCGGGCGTTGGATTATGGACGCGGATATTCTCTAATGGACGACGGCTGAATTGTGAATGACGGACTAGACGCTTGTAATTGCTACAAGATGCCATTTCACACGACACATTCGGACCAAGGATGGTCCATTTCTACCCCAAAACACCTTCCTTCACACCCTCAAAATGCCCACTGACGTCACACACACTTGCGCAGAACCCACACCACCAAACCACAACCATGGACCCATAGGGGTTGAGTACCCCAAACACACTCCCATGGTATATTTCTATACTACGACCAGATTGCGCATGCGCAGACTCTTGAACACGGACGAAACAGGCATTCAGGCGGATGCTCCGTCACGAGAGCTTCAAAATAAGACCTCATACGACTCCATCGGACCACTAGTGGCCCACAAAGACCCGAAAACGTCTATTTCCCATACCCTTTGTCCACAATTCCCTGTCTGCGCATGCGCAGATTGTTGAACACGGACGACACACAAGTCCAGGCGGCTGCCCCTTCACGAGAGCTTCAAAATAAGACCTCATACGACTCCATCGGACCCATAGTAGCCCACCTAGACCCGAAAACGTCTATTTCCATACCCTTTTCCCACAATTCCCTGTCTGCGCATGCGCAGAATGTCAAACACGGACCAGACGCTAGTCCAGGCGGATGCTCCCTCACTTAAGCTTCACATGGATACCTCACTCGACCCCATCGGCCCACTAGGGGCTCCCCATGATCCCAAAACGTATATTTTCATACTCTTGGTCTACTGCGCATGCGCAGAATGACGTCAGTTCCACGTGTCACCCATCCCGTCGGATGTTCCTTCACGAATGCTGCACATTGATACCTCATACGACTCCATAGGACCCATAGTGGCCCATGTCGACCCCAAAACGTCTATTTCCATACCCTTTTCCCACAATTCCTTATGTGCGCATGCGCAGAATGTCGAACACGGACGACACACTAGTCCAGGCGGATGCTCCCTCACGTATCCTTCACAACGATACCTCACTCAACTCCATTGGACCACTAGGGACCCACCTCGACCCCAAAACGTCTATTTCCATACACTTTGTCTACTGCGCATGCGCAGAATGACGTCAGTTCCACGTCATACTAGTCCAGGCGGATGCCCCCTCACGTATCCTTCACAACGATACCTCACCCGACCCCATCGGACGACTAGGGGCCCAAATAGACCCCAAAATGTCTATTTCCATGCCCTTTTCCCACAATTCCTTGTTTGCGCATGCGCAGAATGTTGACAACGGCCGAGACACTAGTCCAGGTGGATGCTGCTTTACGAATGCTTCACATGGATAGCTCATACGACTCCATAGGACCACTAGTGGCCCACCCAGACCCCAAAACGTCTATTTCCATACCCTTTTCCCACAATTCCCTGTTTGCGCAAGCGCAGCGTGTTGACAACGCCCGAGCCACTAGTCCAGGCGGATGCCCCCTCACATAGGCTTCACAGTGATAACTCATACGACTCTATCGGCCCATTAGGGGCTCCCATAGATCCCAAACGTCTATTTCCATACCCTTGGTCTACGGCGCATGCGCAGAATGACGATATTCCAACCCCACACCCACCCGATCGGATGACCCCTCACATAGGCTTCACATTAATACCTCACTTGACCCAATCGGCCCACTAGGGGCTTACCTAGATCCCAAAACGTCTATCTCCATACCCTTTTCCCACAATTCCCTGTCTGTGCATGCGCAGAGTGTTGACAACGACTGAGCGACTAGTCCAGGCGGATGCCTCCTCATGTGTGCTTCACAGTGATATCGCATACGACTCTATCGGCCCATTAGGGGCTCCCCTAGATCCCAACACGTCTATTTCCATACCCTTGGTCTACCGCGCATGCACAGAATGACGATATTCCAACCCCACACCCACCCCATCGGATGTCCCCGCCTATAGGCTTCACATTGATACCTCACTCGACCCAATCGGACCATTAGTGGCTCCCCTAGATCCCAAAAACGTCTATTTTCATACCCTTTGTCCACCGCGCATGCGCAGAATGACGATATTTCAACCCCGCACCCAGCCCATCAGATGCACCTTCACAAATGCTTCACATTGGTACCTCATACGACCCAATCGGACCATGCAGCGTATTTGAAGTCTGGGGACTACTTTTTCTCCGCAGAAGCTTTTTCCCGCGACCGCATCACCACCAGACCGCATCACCGCGGAGGAATACATGCCAACTAGAGACCGGAACTATAGTGGTCAAAACTTGGCACCCAGCCAATGCTGATGCAATCCATAACCTTGAGCTGGTGGCGGCCCCTGTCGGATGCAAGAGTTACCTCCCTGGAAAATACGACCTTTTCGGGTTTTTAACTACTACTAGTGACATCACATTGATTGATCGTTGGACTGATTGATAGAGCTTCGACCCCGCTCCCGCTATGGTGAAACCAGAAGGGCCTAACTGTCATAGTGATTAGGTCACGTGATTTTGAGATTTTCCGTGGAAAATAATGAGGTACCGCTATCAAGTTAGGCTGAGCAGTGATTTGCTAGCAAAGTTCGTATTTTAAAGTTAAGAATGATAGGCGTGACAGATATCTTGCTTATATCTTATATCTTCCTCATGTTTTTTTGAGGAACTACAGAGATGAATCTGAGCCGTTGGATAGTAGCTTTTTGAATTAACAAGTATTCACTTTTCGTATTAATGCGGTTTATCCACATTTTATGTTTTTGACATTGACCCTTCAGAATACGATACAGGCTTCCTGGTTATGCTTACGCATTACGTAATATTGTTCTATGCTTTGGAAGATGTGCATATAGGTCTTTTTTTTGTAGTAACTGGTTGAATTAATACTCTGATTTCTCTGGTGCTGCCAATGAGATAACAGTTTTCTACTTTACCTTATGTAATAAACTGATGAGCTCTGGATCAAATGATTTCATCGTGGTTGACAAATCGTTAGGGATGAAAAGGTTTGACGTCATGATATACATGTATTTGAACTTTGGTTGGTGGCCATTTTTGTTTTCTTTGTAGTATTTTAGAGTAGTATATTTAAGAGTTCAGAACCGACATAGAGGTATTTGTTGTGTAATAATTTACCGCTGGGACGTCTTTCATCCGGAGTCAAAACCCCGAGATTGCGCAGCAATCGAGGGGTTTTGACGAGGGATGAAAGACGTCCCAGCGGTAAATTATTACACAACAAATGCCGATACGAAGGTTTTGAATCCAATTCTAACCAGGAGATATATTTGAATGTAGAAATAATCAACAAAAATGCGCAAAACTGATTCTCTCTGAGCGCGGCTGGTACATTTTACCCCCGCCGTAAATACAAGTAGTGTTGCCTGGCTTGCCATAAAAATATATCGTGCAAAACAACTGATTCTTTCAGTGCAGAGAAATAAAATATTTTATTGATTTTTTATACATATTTCTTGCCCAAGATTAACCACAGAAATATGAGAACTAATGAGCTGGAGGTGGTGTTCCCCAGCGTGTGTAGAAGTTGACCTACATGTCACGTGCTTGCCATGGATACGGTACCGGGACAGTGACATTTCCAACACGAGCAGGCTCGCGTTTGTCTGCATTTGTGGGCGAAGGGCTAAGAAGAACGAAGTTATATTATATATTTTTTCTCATACAGACTAGCGGGCAGTTTAGGGCTGGAAATGGAATGGTTCAGATATCGAGTGCCTTCGCACTCATTCAGTGTATAACGAAAGAATGTTACTGTGTTATTGCCGGGGGAGGTAAACACACTCTCCCTCAACCGTGGTGAGCTGTTTCACGAGGCAGTTTCTTGTATTCTTGCAAAACCCGTTGCTATGTGAAAGTTTACCCTATTTACAACATGTATTTGCACACGACACGCATAACACAGAATGTTAGAATGATGAAGCTTTGATTGCTGATTTGGTTTTCATGGAAAAATTATGTTCATTGATTGCGCATGTTTTTAGAAGGAACTAACTCACCCCGGAGATTCAGTTCTCCATCCCTTGTGTACTTTGGCATGACATTCCATCCCGTGGAGCATGTTTTCCATCCTGTGGAGCAAAACAGTACACTTTTTCGGCCTCTCCAGACAAAGTGCAAGATACGGATGAACGGGGGCGGAGGTAGGTGGATAATCATGTTGCCTATCAGGGACCTATTTAATCATAGAAGCGATGTGATCACAATTCCCTCTCTGTCAAGTTCACGTTTTCCGTAAATAAGCCACACAGTTAGAGCTGTTGTGGGTATTTTGACAGGCAAGCCCGCATTATATCCACGATTGGAGTCATTTTTATCACATGGTCCGTCCGTTTTCAATGAAATATACTGCCAAGGTTACTAATATATACATCTGTTGTTGTAAAGTCAGTTAAACTGACTACAGAACCGCTGACGAACTCAGCTGAACTGATTGCATTGTGGTAGTCCATACCACGGTGCACGACAAGCCATCCCTTGGAGCAAGAAAAACAGATAAATTCTTCTAAATTTGTGAAATACGCTGCATCACAAATGGCGAAACATGCTGGTCAAGCAAATGAACGTTGTCCTTTACCGACGAAACATTACAAGTGGTTATATTGTTGAATTTGTAATATAAAATGAAGCCTTTAATAAATCCGTTATTTGTTCCGTGACAGTATTAGGTCAAGAACAAAAGTATTCGGATTTTGGTGAACACCCTTAAAACAGTGGTGCAGTGACTCGGTTTTTATTTTATTTTATGCTCTTTTTTTATTAAAAAAAAAATGAAATCAAGAAAGAATAGGTGTGCTCCCAACCCAGAATATTAATTTTCCAACACTATTTCAACAGTTAGCCATCTGTCATAAAAATTTATTATAAAACCTGATACCGTAATTGTTCATCCTGATTGGTCGTATGATATTCTGTAATTCCCCATATTACATATATAGCACAAGAACTATTACATGTTCTGCAGTAGCTAACTGTCGAGAGGCGATGTCACACGATCTCGAGGTAATAGCGCACGGTCTCGAGGTGATAGCGCACGGTCTCAAGGCAATAGTGCACCATCCTGAGCGCAGTTGTCCCCCGTTAGCGCACGGCGAAGCACTGTTGCTAAGGACATAGTTCGCGCTGCTACATTTGACAGCTGAATGAGTTTCGGCAACTTCAGTGGTAAGTTCTGGGATTACTGTGCCCCAAATCTTCTTGATACGACCAACATTGTGCAGGAAAAAAATTGTTACGGGCTTGGACTCGGATCTCGTACAGATCAAATCTCGTACACCTCGCACGTGCGCGCGTTCAGAGCACGTGGTGACTTTCTATGTGGATTGCTTATGTGCGGGGGTAAAGCTTAATTTGTCTGTCAAACTTTCTACTTCTTGGTATGATTGGAAGTGTGTTTTTTTTAATTGTTTCCCGGGGCGTATTAAGCTTCTGGTTTCCATCGCACGGGAAGTCCATTTTATCGCCAACCAATATAGGTAACATGATTGATGACCATCATGTTCATTCCACGAAAGCCAGACAACAATCCCATTTCGACAGCTGTGTTTATGTTATGTGACACGGGGCGCAGTCATTGCTTTTCTTCGACCGCCCCTCCCTATCTCCGAACGAATGTTCACAGTGAAATGGCGGCAAACTCACATTTCCAGTAAATCAGACCATCTTTCGGTTGAATTTTTCGTCATGAAATAGCATACAAATATACCAATGTATATATTTCTGAAACGAGTGTTTCTTTAGGACTCCAAATATATTATTAGAATTAAAATCGGATAATTAGTGGACACGCTATGATCAGCTATTGACGGCCGAAGAATTAAACTTCCGATGACTGCCGAAGATTTTCCGGAGGTAAAATAATCTCGTTTTTCGTCCAAATAACGACAGTCGCTGTTCAGCCTTTCATGGTGAACAGGTCAGATTGATAAGTTGTCCAATTAGTAAATATTATTTCTTCTAAAACTACTCAAATAATTTTTTAAGTGCATGAACGATGATATTTACAACAATTCAGCATAAAATTGCGACTTTCTTCTGCTGTACGAGAATTGCTCTCTCTCGTGGGTTAGAGGCACCTAAAAAGTCTAGTTAATAACTGCTCCCGCACGTGCAGGGAAAGGTCACGTAACCCGCGAAACTCCTCCCAGGGAAGGGTCTTGATCCCAGCACTAACCAGATCAGTTTTTGTGTCTCTCAAGAAATTACTTTTATATAAAATTGAAATAAACCGTGAAAACTGTACGAGATCCGATCCCGAAGCTGTACGGTATTCATTAACTGGTTTGATGATCAAAGCTGAAGACATGCACAAACCAGTCTGCAAACCTCGAATAATCGAATCTAAGGTTCGGTACCGCAAATTATTGATCTACGATATACATGTCGATGTCATATTTTTTACTGTTATCTGACGCGGATCATAGGTTTGCATAGTCCGGTCTGTTGGTGGTTGATCGGGCCGAAAAATTCACTAGTGGATGAAATGCTGAAGTCATTTCGTTTTCAATTCTTCAACATCGAAATTCAGGAATCGCAATGGCAATGAAATCAATTCTTTCAAGTTTTTCTTGCTCCAAGGGATGGCTTGTCGTGCTCCGTGGTATGGACTACCGCAATACAATTAGTTCAGCTGATTTCATCAGCGGTTCTAGTCAGATTAACTGACTTCACAACAACAGATATGTATACTAGTAACATTGGCAGTATATTTCATTGAAAACGGGCGGACCATGTGACGGGGTATAATGCGGGCTTGTCTGTCAAAATACCCACAACAGCTCTAACTGTGTAGCTTATTTACGAAAAACGGGATCTTGACAGAGAGGGAATTGTGATCACAACTTTTCTATGATTAAATAGGCCCCTGATAGGCTACATGATTATCAACCTACCTCCGCCCCGTTCATCGGTATCTTGCACTCTATCCGAAGAGGCCGAAAAACGTGTACTTTCGGCCATGTTTTGCTCCACAGGATGGAAAACATGCTCCACGGGATGGAATGTCATGCCAAAGCACACACGGGATGGAGAACTGAATCTCCGGGGTGTAACTGTATTTTGAATTAATAGACAGATTTTTACGCGCTTGTTTTGGTCAGGTCAATTTGAAAAAATACCTGTCGTATGGCTAGCATGTTGTAGGAAGTTCTGTTTAGCTGATTTAGATTGTGGATCTTTTGAGCGCTTATGCACAGGAATGACATATTGGTATATTGTGAATTTTCAGTTTTATTTGTTTGTAGCGTTTCAAACACATATAAGGGAAGTGGGAAAAGGTGCCGACATACTGACAGAGCCACATGACTTCACAGTATAGTCTTCCGGTTAACCTATTCTAAAGCACATACCAAGAATCTAACGATTCGTGATATGTGTTGTATCTCAGGTACGCTTTTATTGTACCTGTTCATGTGGCAACTTGGATGATATGACCACACGGCCCCTAGTACCGGCATAAGCGGTATTAGATACAAATCTAGAGAGCTATGATGGAAATGCTCTGACAACTCGTATATTGGTAATTGGTGAGCTGTTTCGCTGTCACAACTCGTACACTGGGGATTGGTGAGCTGTATCGTCGTCCGATGAAAATGACGGCATTTAGCACAAAAGACTACACTGTAAGTCCCGATGTCGACCCAGCATCAACTTCCCACAAATGCCAACATATATCAAAGACCAAAAGGTCTGTACAGGGGGCGGGCCTCGGGGACGATACGTCCACCAGCAGAATCTCGCCATATACAGGTAAAAATTACAACACATATAAGGGAAGTGGGAAGAGGTGCCGACATACTGACAGAGCCACATTACTTCACAGTATAGTCTTCCGGTTAACCTATTCTAAAGCGCATACCAAGAATCTAAGGATTCGTGATATGTGTTATATCTCAGGTACGCTTTTATTGTACCTGTTCATGTGGAAACTTGGATGATATGACCACACGACCCCTAGCACCGGCATAAGTGGTATTAGATACAGTCCTTAGACGAGGCTGTACTTGCCGCAGTGGAATTAGAGGCCTTCCAAGACGCCCAACGGCGACGTCCTGATCCCACGGCAAGAGCCGCTGCAGGGGAGGACATACCGACTGAAGTTCCAGAAGATGATGAGGACGAGGAGGCCCGACTTCGAGCAGAGATTGCTACCCTGATGGAAGAATTTAAGAGGCGCTTCCCAGGACGGGGACGCTCGAGTTCAAGGCGGGGGCAGAGGACGAGACGACAACCACGCCGGGGATGCTGGAGGTGCGGAGAAGACGGCCATTTTAGGGCGGCGTGCCCTAGACGTTCACCCTCTCCGCCCCCGAGACGATCGTCCGGATCCTGGAACCCACCAAAGCCCCAGGGGCCGAAGCCTGCGCTTCATAATCAGGGAGAAGCAGGGATATACCTACCCGCGTCTATCGGGCCGGTGAAGGTGATGTGCTGTGTGGACTCCGGAGCATCTATCTCCTTGATCAGCCGCCGGATATGGGAACAGCTTGACCCAGATGTGAAACCAGTCCTTCGAGACTCCCGGTACCAGTCCATCAAGGTAGCTGACGGTTCCCATATGCCTTTACTCGGAGAGGGAGACTTCAGGATATCGATCCGAGGGACGGTGTGGAAGCACACGCTGGTTGTGGGAGATCTGTCCATCGACGCCATCTTGGGGTACGACTTCCTGTATCGCCACAGCTGTATACTTGACGCAAGAGGCCATCGATTGAAGTTGGGAGGCAAGTACCTGCAATGCGAGGTTGTAGGAAGTTTCGATTGTTATCGTTTGGCCCTGGCTGAGACCATCACCATACCGCCTAGAACCCAGATGCTTGCCCCGGCCAGGGTGGAAGACGCACCGCCGGGAGAAATTGGACTAGTAGAGGGGGAGCTCGCATTTACCGAGAAGACCGGCCTAGTCCTGGCGAGAACACTTTCTCGAGTTGCATCTGATGGTAGCGTGCCTATTCGTATGCTGAACGCTTCCGATGAGTCCACAGTCATTCACGCTGGTACCTTCTGTGGTAGTATGTCCACACTGGGTGATGTTCCGGAAGAGCCTACAGAGCCGAGGGCGCGGACGACGACCCTGCCAGCATATATGCAGCCTCTATTGGAGAAGTCCAAGGACGGCCTGAATGCAGCCCAGTTGAGGGAAGTTGAGCAAATGCTGAGTCGACACGCTGATTTGTTTGCGGCCGATGACGATGACCTTGGACGTACGACCAGGGTGCAACATCAAATAAAGACGGGGAATGCACCCCCGATTCGTATTCCACCTAGAAGACCGCCCCTTCATGCCCGATGGGAGATTGACAAGCAGGTTGACGAGATGTTACGACGAGGTGTGGTAGAGCCCTCCGAGGGACCGTGGTCGGCCCCTGTCGTCCTGGTGAAGAAGAAGGACGGTAAATCTTGATTCTGCGTTGATTATCGGGCCCTGAATGACGTCACAGAGAAAAACGCATATCCTCTGCCGAGGATCGATGACAGTCTTGACGCACTGAACGGGGCCCAGTGGTGGTCTACCCTCGACTTGATGTCCGGCTACTGGCAAGCTGAATTGGCGCCTGAGGATCGATGCAAGTCCGCGTTTGCTACCCGGAAAGGCCTTTACCAGTTCCGCGTTATGCCGTTCGGGCTGTGCAACGCCCCTGGAACCTTCGAACGCCTGATGGAAGCAGTATTGGCCGGTCTTCACTACGAGACTTGCCTCATTTACCTCGACGATATCATCGTGTTCGGGAAGACGTTTACTGAGATGCTGGCCAACTTGGAGGTGGCGTTCCAGAGACTACAGCTTCACGGGCTTAAGTTGAAACCCTCCAAGTGTGTCACTGGCGCCCGAAAAGTCACCTACCTGGGACACGTCGTGTCCGGCGCTGGTATCGAGACGGAACCGGAGAAAGTCCAGGCTGTCAGAGACTGGCCCACCCCAGTCTCCCAGACCGAGGTACGGAGTTTCCTCGGATTGTGTAGCTATTATCGGAGACTTTGCGACCGTGGCAGCGCCCCTGCATCAACTTACCCAGAAGGAGAAGAGCTTCGTGTGGACCGACGATTGTCAGATCGCATTTGAGACCCTGAAGGAGAAGATGATAGCGGCGCCCATCCTGGCCATGCCTGACATGTCCAAACCGTTTATCCTGGACACGGATGCCAGCGGTTGGGGCATCGGAGCCGTTCTGTCCCAAGAGATCGACGGACAGGAGAGAGTGGTGGCCTATGGCAGCAGGGTACTCACCAAGGCTGAGAAGGCCTACTGCGTGACCAGGCGCGAACTCCTGGCGGTGGTCCACTTCGTTAAGTCGTTCCGGCACTACCTCTACGGGAAGAAGTTCCTCCTGCGCACCGACCACGGGTCCTTGAGGTGGCTCATGAGATTCAAAGAGCCGGAGGGCCAACTCGCAAGGTGGATCCAAGCTCTGTCGACCTATCAATTTGACATCGTCCACCGACCATGCCGTAAGCATCAGAATGCTGACGCGATGAGCAGACGTCCGAGCAAGCAGTGTGGTCGTTCCTCCGAGACCGAAGACGGAGAGACGGCGGCGGCCCGAGCTGTGACCATATCTCCACCCAACGAGGACTTTGCAGCGGCCCAAGCTGCAGACCCCGAGCTACTTCCGGTGATTGAATGGGTGAAGGCTGGTACCAGACCTCGGTGGGACCTAGTCTGTCAACACAGCGGGGTAACGAAAGGGCTGTGGGGAGCCTACGACGCCTTGGCCCTGGAAGGAGACCTCCTGGTGCGACGCTGGTATGACGTGCGAGGCCGGGAGAAGGCTAAGTTACTGGTGATCCCGAGGGCCCTTCAAAAGAGGATACTTAAGGAATGTCATGATAGCCCGACTGGAGGACACCAAGGGGTGTTCAAGACGTTGAAGAAGGTGCGACAAGCGTACACCTGGGTTGGCCTGCAGCGTGACGTTCGACAGTGGTGCCGGAGCTGCGACACGTGCAGTCGGAGGAAGCAGGCCGAGAAGAAACCCCGAGGACAGCACCGCGGGATGATGACGGGATGCCCCGGAGAACGTATCGCCGTGGACTTGATGGGTCTTCTCTCCCTGACGACGAGAGGAAATCTGCATATTGTGGTCATCTGTGACTATTTCACGAAGTGGGTGGAGGCTGCTGCACTTCCGGACCAAGAAGCGGAGACGGTGGCCCAGGCTGTGATTGACTTGTACGTCAGCCGGTTCGGTGTCCCCTCCCTGATACACTCGGACCAGGGGCGGAACTTTGAGAGCAAAGTGTTCGAGGGGATGTGTCGGATCCTCGGCATGAAGAAGACGCGGACGACGGCGTATCATCCGCAGTCTAACGGCCAAGTTGAGAGGTTCAACAGGACTCTGGGTCAGATGCTTCATGCTAGTGCCGCCCGCCATCCCGACGATTGGGATGTGTATATTCCACTAACGCTGATGGCGTACCGTGCAGCAGCACACGAGACTACGGGGTATATGCCGAATATGATGACGTTTGGCCGAGAGGTGACTCTACCAGCTCACCTGACAGTTGGGGCTCCCCCGAGTGAGAGAACGGAGCCCGTGCCGTGGGTCGGGAACCTTCGTGACCACTTAGTCGACGTCCACGAGGATGCGAGGGAAAATAGTGCGAAGGCCCTGAGACGGCAGAAGCGTCTTTACAACCTGAAGGCCAAGGCCCAAAGATTCGTCCCCGGAGACCAGGTCTATCTGCATACCGTAGTGACCCGGCCAGGGCAGATACGGAAGCTTCGAGACCGGTGGCTAGGACCGTTTGTGGTGGAGGCGGCGTTGTCGGACGTTACCTACCGGATCCGGAGTGACGACGGGAGGCGACAGGTCGTACACGTCGACCGGATCAAACCGTGTTATCCGCGGCTGGACGTGGAGGGTGACGATACAGCGTCTGAGAGCGGCAGTGACGACGGCGGCGACCCGCAGGGGCCGGAACCGGCCCAAGCAGAACCTTACGCCCTGCCCCACCCGGTAGCCGTGCAGCCACCCATAGGCCAGCCCCAGACGAGCCGGAGTTGACGCGTCATCCGGCAGCCGGCCTGGCAGGCCGAATTTGAGCTGGAGCCGCGGGGGACGCCGGATAGCGAGTTGGAGGACGAGCCCGAGGAAGTGGCCGAGGGTGAGGCAGCCCCCACACACGCGACGACGACACGCGGTCGGCGAGTGGTGAAGCCTTGCAGGTTGCACGACTACGTGCTGGCGTCCCAGCCCGTGTACCGTAAGAGGGGGGAAGCCCGACCCCTCCCACTGAGCACACAGCCCAGGTGACCTAATGTCGTGGGGCGGCTCTGCTAGCCGCCCATGTAATTCTGTGTACCCCTCCAGGTGCCAGAGTGGGAAGGGGGTCGCGAGGACAGTGGCCGGAACCCCTAAAGTGCGCCCGCCCGCGACGGAGCTGGAGAGGAAATCTGTGGACCTAATGTCGTGGTGGCCCGGCCAGACCGCCGGATGGCGGCCACCTGGTAATTTCGCCGGCCCTGATGGCCAGTAATTGGCGAGGATTGTTTGATTGTTTAAATTGATTCGAACTGTACAACTGGAACTGTAGAACTACCCTCTACTGTGGAGCCGGAACGCCCATGACGAGGACGTCATGACTTGGAAAGGCGGTGTAACGGTTAACCGTTTGTGTAGAGAACAGTTTGAATCCGCAGGGTGATATGAATGGAATGCGGCGAACGACCTTGACACGTATCTTCCGTGGCGAGCAAGGCAGTGTATGGAAATGGATTCCACCGTATTTCTCGCTTACCAGAGCAAGATAGGAGTTGCCGTTTACGGAAAATATTCTCTACGGGTTCTAGATTGGGATGCCATTCTAGTTTGTGGACTATGAACTGTAATTCCGCTGTGAGAGACGATAATTCAATGTGGGCGAAACGGCTCCGTTCGTGAGGAAGCCTCCTGTGAGGACTTTTTGGGTGTGGAGAGTGCACACCCTATTTAAGCTCGTGCAGACATTCCAACGGGGTTCAGACCAGAAAGAGAGCTCTAGAGAAAGCACGCACAGGTACAGCCTGAATTGTTGATTTTGGCACACTTTGCGACCGGGTCGCAAATGTAATTGTTTTGGCCTGGGAGTCTAAAAGATTGTAGATCCTGTAGCTAGTACAACCTGTGAAAAACACGCAAAACCAATGCGAATTTGCCGGCTTGCATTTTCAGGGTGGAAACGTGTTTGCGCGGTGTACTATAGTATAGGAAACACGACAGAGTGGGAAAACAGACTGGCGTGTTTATTGTAGGCTGGGGGTATTCTATAAGACTGTAACATGACATGTATTGCCGCGTAGCACATTCCGGTAATTAACATGATCAGACATCAGTATAGAATAAGGACATAGGTCATTACCAGTAGATTGTATGATATCGGCACTGTTTTACTGAACAACCCGGGCACTGCGATGTGGGCAGTATCATTTAGGTGTCGGTGTCATCGGTCGTGAAGCGGTATATGACGATAAATAGGGATTCCCTCCATCCTCAGAAAATATCTGCAACTGTACTATAAATACGGGGATAATAGAGCCAAACCCTCCTACCATTATTCGACGGCGTATCGTGCAACCCGCAGACGGTCGTATAGACGCTGTACGGGGGTGTAACAGACCACAGATATTACAGCCGGTACAGCAAAGGCAAGATACAGTACAGGCGGGCTTCGTTTTACCGGTGTAAAAGAGATCACAAAGATTACAGACTGTACAGTCGAGCCAAGACACAGATTACAGACAGTAAAGAACAGACAAGGCCAAAGACAAGATACAAGTTACAGACAGTACAGAAAAGACAAGGCACAGCACAGACAGACTTCTTCTCCCGAGAAACGTCGATAAACCGTGAAATCTACAGACCTGCGACCGGGTCGCAAAAGGTCGCAGAAGTTGCGACCGGGTCGCAGAGGGTCGCAGAGGGTCGCCATCGACAGTTTACATACAGAAATGGTGCTATAACGGTACCAGATGAAATAATAGCACACTATATACCCAAGTAGTTGTCCTGACGGCCACGGATGGTGAGCTGTACGTGGTTCTTACCTAAGGGGTCGTCGTGGGGTTGTGCAGTCACAGGCCGTGCCTATAGACGGGTCGCAGCAGCCGGGAGGGTTGAGACGCCGTGCTATACTTACCTGTGCGGGAAGCAGACTGGTGAGCTGACAAGTTAGGGTCAGGCTCCGACGACTTGGGGGTGAAGAAGACGACGGGCTGCCACATCCGTGGGGAGGCTCCAACGACTGGGGGTATATATTGAGAGAGCGTTACAGCCGTGACGTTCCAACGACTGGGTGCCATCTCCTGAGAGAGCGTTACAGCCGTGACGTTCCAACGACTGGGTGTCATCTCCTGAGAGAGCGTTACAGCCGTAACGTTCCGTCGACTTGGGGTGAAGAAGACGACGACGGGCTGCCACATCCGTGGGGAGGCTCCAACGGCTGGGTGCCATATATTGAGAGAGCGTTACATCCGTAACGTTCCAACGACGGAAGAGAAGGGCCAGCAGCCAGGCCGCCCTTATACCCAGAAGAGAAGGGCCAGCAACCAGGCCGCCCTTATCGCGCCCCCATGCCAATTTAAAGCACTACATATAACTGTAAAATTATATGCATACACTCTGATATTATTTATATATAATATTAAGCTTATATGCACACACTCTGATATATTGGTATATAACATCAAGCTTATATGCACACGCTTCCTTTATTACGTGCATATAACATCAAGTTTATTTGCATACACTCTCCTAGTGTCTGTACATATATGTAAATATCATTCCACGGTATAACGTTGCATCTCCTTAGACATTCTGTCTAAGCCACGCGGTATAACGTTACATCTCCTTAGACATTCTGTCTAAGCCACGCGGTTCTACGCTATTATCTGTAATCGCGTATACTATTTGTGCAGAATATACCATAATAGACCTTTACATTAGCGTCAGTCATCCTTGTAGGGTTGTGATCATCTCTTCGATCCCCGGATCTTTACTAGTGAAGGGGCTAACTACGGTGACGGCCAGAATGCCAGTGGGCAATCCCGGTTATTGATTCGTTTTCTCGTAAACACCACGACTGGTCCTGCTCGTACACGTTACACAAGAATACTCAGAAAAACTAACGTGTAATGCCTGACGTCGTGTGGTAAATTTCCCACCAAGTCAGTGATGCTTTATATATTTGTTAAATGGCACGTACAGAGGGCGGACTTTGGGGATTAACAGTTCACTAACAGAATCCTACCACATACAGAAAATAAATTGGTGAGATGTGTAACAGGTGAAGGAAATTGCCGACGTCTGGCGACTAGGAAGCAGGCACAAGACACCACAGAAAATCCTCCCTCGGCACCTCGCATTGAGATTAGAATACGGAGGATTCTAAGATGTAGCCTTGATATCTCGGTCGCTCTTTATTGCAGCTGTTCTTGTGGAAATTATGAAGGAACCACAATGCACCCAGTACCGACTTAAGTGGAATTAGATACGCTAGCTCAGGAGCTGTGATGACAGACCAGCCCAAATAAATAACGCATCTGATGTTCATAGATGAGCATCCAGGGCGTTTGGTACAGTAAATACCTCAACATGGAGTAAACGTGGTAAATGGAAAAATAACCAGAAAACTATCCTGTAATGCCCGACGTCCTGCAGTAATTTGATCACCAAGACCACAGACATGTACAGTGGACGAACCTCTGGAAATAACAGTCCACCAGCACAATCCTACCATATACCGAAAATGAACTGGTAAGATATGTAAGAGGTGGGAAAAATAGACGAGGTCTGCCGACTAAAAAGCAACCATGTCACCACAAGAAAGCCTCTGTAAACACCTCACATGCGGGCAGAATAAGGAGGATGGTAAGACGAAGCCTTGCTATCTTGGCCGCGCTTTTATTGCAAGTGTTCCTGTGGAAACTATGAAGTAACCACAATGCCCCCAGCACCGGCTTGAACGGCATCAGACAAGCTAGCTCGGGAGCTGTGATGACAGAACAGCATTTCTAGACAATGTACATACATATGTTTGTCAGTTGACATGTACAGAGGGTTGGCCTCTTGGATTAACAATCCACCAGTAGAATCCCGCCTTATACAGAAAATAAATTGGTGAGACATATGGGACAAATAACGACGTCTGGCGACTAAAAAGCAAGCCTATCACACGACAGGACAGCCTAGCCGGCATCACCTATTCAGACTAGAATACGAAAGAGTCCAAACAGAGCCTTGGTATTGTAACGTGTACGAGCAGGACCAGTCGTAGTGTTTAGAAGAAAACGAATCAATAACCGGGATTGCCCACTGGCATTCTGCCCGTCACCGTCGTTAACCCCTTCACTAGTAGAGATCCGGGGCTCGAAGAGATGATCACAACCCTACAAGGATGACTGACGCTAATGTAAAGGTCTAGTATGGTATATTCTGCACAAATAGTATACGCGGTTACAAATAATAGCGTAGAACCGCGTGGCTTAGACAGAATGTCTAAGGCGATGTAACGTTATGATATTTACATATATGTACAGACACTAGGAGAGTGTATGCAAATAAACTTGATGTATATATACACGTGATGCGAGAGGATGTGTGCACACAAGTTAACGGATACGTACACTTGGGGTGTGCATATAAGGTTCACGGATACGTACACTTGGTGTGTGCACATAAAGTTAACGGATACGTACACTTGGTGTATATGTGGATAATAGAAGAGAATGTGTGCAGTTTAAGTTTGATGTTATTTGGCAATAATATATATATGAGAGTGTATGCATATAGCTTTATAGTTAATATAGTGCTTTATGTCTATGCGCGATAAGGGCGGCCTGGCTGCTGGCCCTTCTCTTCTGGGGATAAGGGCGGCCTGGCTGCTGGCCCTTCTCTTCCGTCGTTGGAACGTTATGGATATAACGCTCTCTCCAGGGATGGCACCCCGTCGTCGGAACGTTGAGGATATAACGCTCTCTCCAGATACGACACCCAGTCGTTGAAACGTCAAGGCCCGTTGGAACGTTACGGCGGTAACGTTCTCCCCAATATATATATATACCCTCAGGCGTTGGAACGTCACGGCAGTGACGCTCTCTCCAGATATGGCCCCAAGTCGCTGAAACGTCACGGCCCGTTGGAACGTTACGCGGCAACGCTCTCTCCAGATACGACACCCAGTCGTTGGAACGTCTCCAGAGACGTGGCAACCCGGCGTGTTCTTCACCCCCAGTCGTCGGAGCCTGACCCTAACTTGTCAGCTCACCAGTCTACTTCCCGCACAGGTAAGTATAGCCCGGCGTCTCAACCCTTACGGCTGCTACGACCCGTCTATAGACACGCCTGTGACTACACGACTTCACGACGATCTCTCAGGTAAGTATCACGCGTACGCACCACTCAACTCTCAGGGACCGTCAGGACAATTACTTGGGTATATCATGTGCTATTATTTCATCTGGTACCGATGAAACACCATTACGGTATGTCGACTGTCGTTGGCGACCCTCTGCGACCCTCTGCGACCCGGTCGCAAGCCCTGCGACCTTTTGCGACCTTCTGCGACCTTTGGCGACCCGGTCGCAGGTCTGTAGATTTCACGTTTAATCAACGTTTCAGAAATCTGTCTGTGCTGTGCCTTGTCTTTTCTTTACTGTCTGTAACTTGTATCTTGTCTTTGACCTTGTCTGTTCTTTACTGGCTGTAATCTGTGCCTTGGCTTGACTGTACAGTCTGTAAATCTTGTTACCACTTTTACATCGGTAAAACGAAGCTCGCCTTCTTTAACGTGTGATAAATACACGTATCCTACTGGAATCTGTATGTCTTGTTACCGCTTTTACATCGGTAAAAGTGAGCCCACCTGCACCGTGCCTTTATGCGTGATAAATACGCATATCCGCCTGGTGGGATCTGTGGTCGGTAGCTTTCTTGACTGTATAATCTGTGGTCTGTATATCTGGACTTGTACTGTACTGTTTATAATCTGTGTGTCTTTATTTGCTTGTATGTGTGATAAATACACATATTCCTCTTGGTGGAATCTGTGTTCTGTATCTTTCTTGTGTGATCTGTGTGCTGTATCTGTAACTTGTCTTTGGCCAGCTATACGCCGTCGGTGTAGCTGTCTGCGACCTTTCTTGCTTCCAAAGCGCCGGCCCAGTTTATCGATATTTCCCGACGAAAATGGCTCGCCCGCCTGTGTCTTGTCTCGCCCCGCCGGCTGTAATACTGCGACCGTTTCCGTCCCGTATAGCGTTGCCCGGCTGTCTGCGACGAATAAACAGGCTACACGATACGTTGTAGGATTATGGCAGGGGGAAACTGGATTGATGTATCTCTGTATTTAGTGCAGTTGCATATTTCTGGGGGTGGAGGGAATCCCTTGACTATTGTCATATACCGCTACACGGTCAAGAAGATCAACAAATATTGTGGCTTTAGTCCCAGTGCAGCGAGATAGCACAGCAATATTGTCGAAATTATCAACCTACCGGTATAGACCTGAAAGCCCTATTTTATACTGAAGTTAGACCATGCAAGTTGCCTAAATGTGCTACAGGCAAACACATGTCTCATTACAGTATTATAGAATACCCCCAACTACATACAACACGCCAGTCGGACGTGTTCCCTAAATTATGCACACCGCGCAAACACGTTGCCGCATTGAAAAGGCAAACCAACGAATGTACATTGGTTTTACGTGTCTTTCACAGGTTGTACACACTACAGGATTTATAATCTTTAGATTCCCAGGCCAAAACAACTGCCTTTACGGCCCAACCGTAAATTATGCCAAAAATCAATAAGTTGCAGGCTGTACCTGGACGTGTTCCTCCAGCACTCTCTTTCTGGTCTCTCCCCGCTCCCTCCGTCTGCTCGAGATTAAATAGGGTGTGCACTCTCCACACCCAAAAAGTCCTCACAGGAGGCTTCCTCACGAACGGAGACGTTTCGCCCGCAACGAAGATCGTCTTCCACAGCGAAATTACAGTTCATAGTCCATAAATGGGAATGCCATCCCAATCCATAGTCCGTAAAGAATTTTCCACATAAAAGGCAACACCTGTCTCGCGCTGGTAAGCGAGAAACACGGGGAAATGCATTTCCGCTCCCGAACTGGCTCTTCCATCCTTCCAGCGGTGACACACTCCCCTCCGATTCGAACGGTCCAATCACAAACGGTTAACCGTTACAGTATCCCAGGTGCGCTTTTGTTGTTGATAGTCTTGTGGAAACTATGAAGCAACCACACGGTATCCAGCACCGGCTTTAACGGAATTAGATACGCTAAGTCAGGAGCTGTGATGCCATGCCAGCTCAAATAAGAAACTCATCGGATGTTAATGGGTGAGCATCGAGGGCGTCCGATGTAAATGGATTAAACGCCTCAACATGGGGTTAGCATGGTAAATGCGAGAACCCTCAGACAAACTACCCTGTATTGTCCGACGCCGTGCTGTAAACCAAGACAATGAACCCACAGATATTTGTCAAATGACATATTCAGAGTGTGAAATAACAGATGTGTTTTAAAAATTTATATCTATATTTGATGGATATTGCATAACCACTGAAGATTGGCAACTATTGGAATTCATTTAATTGGTTTATTTTTTATATTCTATACCTTTTATCACACAGACATTGTACAAGTACAGTAGTAATTTGGGGGGCATAAGTAGTGTATGGACTAGACCTAGTGTCTGTCTTAGGTGCTGCGCTCCCTGCTTGTCGTCTCAAGTTATGGCTACTTAATGCTTAATTAGCTACAAGTGTTTTGCTTAGCTATATTGGTCACTGGTCACTTCGTGATACCGTTTCAGATCAGTACTAAAAGCAAGTGCCTTACCACGAGGCTTTGAGACTTTGACCAAACTACTGTTCAAACGCAAAACCGCAGCATTTAAGATAACGTTGTAAATTAGTGTCAACTGTGTATGCATGATTTGATACTTGACATCTATCGTATAAAAGGAGACAAACAAGTTACATCCTTAGTCATACCATCACGACTCCAGTGTTTTTATCCATTTCGCCATCGATACATACGATATTACAGAGGTTTTGTCAGCAGCTTGTTTGTTCCATCTCGTATTCTACATATTTATATTGTCTCCGAGTCTTGCAATCCTAGAGGAACACTAGGTCGAAATCTGGAATCGTAGGAGGTTATGTAGAGGGCAACCCCTTGAGTTATACCCAGAGCACCAGCCCTAACATCATCTGGTATGACTCATAAAAAGTCTACAAGAGGAAATAACTGTCCACCAGCAGAATACTACCATATACAGAAAATAAACTAGTGAGATATGTAAGATGTGGGAAACGGTACGACGTCTGGTGACTAAGAAGCAGCAATATGACACCACAGGAAAGCCTCCCTCGGCACCTCACATTCAGATTAGAATATAGGGGATTCTAATACGTAGCCTTGGTTTCTCAGTCGCGCTTTTATTGCAGATGTTCATGTGGAAAGTGTGAAGTAGCCACACGGCTCTCAGCACCGGCTTAAGCGGAATTAGACACGCTAGCTCGGGAGCTGTGATGACAGACCATCGGGAATAAGTAACTCATCTGATGTTAATGGATGAGCAACGAGGGCGTCTGATGGAATAAACGCCTCAACATGGGGTAAACATGGTAAATGCAAGAATACCCAGAGAAGCTAAGCTGTAATGCCCGACGTCGTAATTTTCCACCAAGACAATGAACCTACCTATAATTTTCAAAAGACATGTACAGAGGGAGGGCCCCGGGGATTAAGTCCACAAGCAGAATCCTATCATATACAGAAGTTAAATTTATGAGTTAGGTAAGAGGTGGAAAAAATTGACCAAGTATGGCGACTAAAAAGCATATGGCACCCCAAGAAGGCCTCCCTTGTCACCTGACATTCGGCACATCACCCATGGCGGATCACAAAAGAACGAAAAATGGTCCCTCTGACGCTTTTATTGCAAGTGATCATGTGGACGACTAGAATGACATGACCACGCGGCCCCTAGCACTGGTTTGAGCCGTATGAGATACAAATATCCCAGAGCAATGTTCGCAGTGCGCATCCGAGCATGCTGTTTTTACTACTATCTGTGACATCACTGATAACGTAACCGTCACAGGACTTGTTCTATGTGGTCACTGCAGGTTCCACATACATATCGATGGTCCACATGCCAGTGGTAACGCATATGGGCTAGTGTATCTACTACTACTTATGACGTTTTTGCCGTAATCCCTTCACTGGCGACATCCATACCTGCCAACTGTACTTCGTGACCCCTACCCAAGGTCCAAGATTCAAGATTCGACGGTTTAACTTGGGTTTACCGTGATGTACCAGTTGTATACTGTATTGCATATTGTGCTAGTTAAAGGTACATCCACCAACGACATAGATCTGATCTTTATTACACAATTCATCAAAGCCAGGGTAAGTGGCCGTGACCTTGGTAACAGGATATCTCTTTGAGCATCATGAATTGAGCAAGACAAATCAAAGTGCATCTCGTCCTCTATTAAATTGCACCGATCACAGAGACGTTGTTCAACCGGTATTGGGGGTTTAACATGTCGCCCTGCCTCGATTTTAAGCTTATGGTTACTTAGTCGGAGTTTTCTAGATTCTGTCTTTTTACACAATGTTAGATATGGTTCAAATTTGATGTTTTCTTTGAACAAGCGATATGTTCTCATCTTGTTATTTGATCCTGTACTTGCTATTGGATCATGAAGAGAAGCTTTAAACCGACCCTGCAACAGTGTATCGGGGGACTTTTGTAATTCGTGGCATTGTGTGTTGTCAATATCAACGTCAAGCCGGATTATGATATCATAGATTAAGGGGTATACACCTAATTCACCCCGTACTCCCTATGTATGGGTAGATTTGTGAACTTGAAGAAGACGTTTGTTAAATCCTAGTTGTGTTTTCTCTATCAAAATCATATCGGGGTTTTTAAACAGCAAGAGGTCTGCTCCCCAGACTTCAAACCCATAAAGTAATATGGGCTTGATCCGAGATTCAAATAAATGGCAGCTAATATTTAGTGGAACGTTTTCCCCAGATATATTATTCAGCAGGGAGTATGAGGCACGCATACCCTTACTACACAAATATTCAGCGTTCAATCTAAAATGTCCAGTTCTGGAGAACACAACACCTAAGTACTGATAACAATTACATTGTGAAACTTCAATGTCACCAAGAAACCACCTCTGATTTGAAAACGTTGGGCCTTTTTTGAAAACTACTTTGGACTTCTCTAACTTGACCTTCAAGTGGTTATTATGCAATATTGGTGGAGTTTATTAAGACATTTTATAAACCCTCTGGGATTCTGAAAGTAATAGTGTGATAGTTTATGATAATTCAAGGCAATGGGCAGGCAACTATCATCCAACCTTTCCTTTATGTCATGGATGAATATATTAAATAGTGTGGGAGAAAGGGTACATCCCTGTCTGACCCCCAGTTGACTTTGGAACCGTGTTGTCATTCATCTTAATACAGTATGTTATATTATTATAAAATGAATTCAAAATGTTGAATATGTTTCCTCCATTACCTTCGTGTAATAGTTTTTGGAATAAAATCTCTCTATCAACTGAATCAAATGCCTTGCTCAAGTCTATGAAACATGCATAAAGAGGTTTTTTGTTCGATACATACTTATCTATAATGGTCCGCAGAGTAAATATGTGATCACTGGATCGGTGCCCTCTTCTGAACCCTACCTGGTTTTTACTAATGTACAGAAGTCACAGTCCACCCTCACTGCAACTCCGCCACGACTAGACGTGATCGGTCCTTTGTATGCTAATAGACTCACTGCACAGAATCTTGGTTCAGAACCTTCGAATTGATGGAAATAGAGAATTTATGAATTAATATGGAAATAAACGAATGAATGAATTTAAGAAAGAGTCACGTCCCCTAGTCGTGATGTCGACTACCTCTTTTATCGTCTGGACGAACTGAAATATGGATCGAAAATGACCCAAAATCCTTCTGTCTCAATTTTCAGTAAACATGATCACACAAGTTCTAACCAATTTGAGACGATCAATATGTCCACATGGATACTATTGATCTACTCAATGTAATATCAGAGCTTTTGTTCAAAGAGGCACACTCTTTTCTATCCGCACACGGGCATCTTTGTGTGCTGTTCTTTCGTCACTCTTCATCACATGGTATCGTCACACCATTTTGATAGTTCACATGGTATCTGTGCCGGCGCTGATTGGTTGATGTAGCTGACGAAGGGATCCAAAAGTCCTGTTGTACGCACACGTTTCTTTGAACATCTATATTCAGAGTTTTTGTCTGTATACATATTAAATAAGCGGAATTGTGTATTTGGATCCAAAAATAAGCGAGAAAATTTATCGGTTCTCTTACGATTGATGTATATTTGTAACGAAACATGCAAATAACATGCTCAAACGTTCAAAGTTGAAACGGCTTAATATTACTTTTGCTTCGCCTTTCATAAAATGCGCCCTATACCGATTAACTGTAATTCTTCTGAAAATAAACCTTTCGCAAATAGAAGTTAACAATGTCGAATGATCCACTATTTCATAGTAGTCTGAATTTAGGCTTATTTATCCATTTGTTAAATGAGTATGAGGACCTTGGTTTATTTAATATTTTACCAACGAGACATATTCCGTTGACAAGGAGATACAGTGAGGCAAACACCCAAACACTCCATTTCGAGATATCCATGAACAATTGGCCCTTTTGCCGGGCCACCGAGTCTCCCCATGTCAGCTTCAATTTCGAATTCGGGACTCGTCAATCTTAATAAATTAATCTCCTATCATAATCAATGCTCCCCAATCATATATGTCGTTATGTAGGCTGCAAGCGACATATCCAAATGAGGGAGCAGATAGGATTTAATTTTTTAGATTGGGGTCTCGTGTGACATCACGATCTTTAGCGCGACTATTGAAACGTTATCAAAGGGCATCATTTCCACTGCAAGTGACAGTGGAACTGTTTTTCAGTCAATTCATAGAGTGGAAGTGAGATTAAATCTCTGAATTTCTATAAAAATCTACGTCGAATATGGTGCACCATCTGGACGAACCGAAGGTATAGATGGAGACCTTATTAACCTTCATTTGGGGGATCCTCCATGCCCCCAGTTCCCAAATGTAAATTTCCCTCTACACCACCCAACCTGATGATGTTATCAACACAGGACGAGGTTAATGATAAAAGGGAGAGAACTCAAGTCAGGGCGCGTCAGTCTGACAAAACCTACAGTGAAGAGATAGAGATGTTTTGAAACAGCTGAAATCTACCTCAACATAATCTGCGAGACGGGGATAAAGGGGAGAGAAATCTACCACGATCTGTTAGGCGAAGAGATGGATAGAGGAGAGAAAATCTTACCTCACAACAGTACGACAGTCTACATCATACCTTACTAAGGATGGAATAAAGGAGAGAGAAATCTATCTCAAAATATTCTACAAGACGGGGATAAAGGGGAGAGAAATCTACTATGATGTGTTCGGTGAAGAGATGAATAGAGCAGAGAAAACCTTACCTCACGACAGCACGACAGTGCGACAGTCTCCAATTTACCTTCAAAAAGACGGGATAAAGGGGAGGGAAATCTATTTCAATACATTCAGCGAAGGGAAGAGAAAAATTTACCTCGCGACCCTACGACAGTGCGACATGCAGTATCCAATCTACATTTAGCAACATGTGATAAAGGGGAGAAAACTCATCGCAAGACAGTGCGAGAGTCCGACAGATCGAAGTCTTCCTGAACAAGAATAAAGGGGAGAAAAATGTACCGGTACCTCGATAATTTCTGTGAGACAGGATAAGGGGGAGATAAATCTGTCGTGCTGTCGTGAGGTAAGTATTTCTCTCCACTATCCATCCCTTCACCGAATAGATCATGGTACAATTCTCTCCTCTTTATCGCCTGTCACAGAATATGTTGATTCAGATTTCTCTCCCCCTTAATTCCGTCTTTAGTAAGGTAGCTTGGAGACTGTCGCACGGTCGTGCCTTCGTGAGGTAAGGTTTTCTCTCCTCTATACATTCGCCGTCCCGCAGGAAATATTGAGGTAGATTTGTCTCCCCTTTATTCCGTCTTCAGTACGGGAGCTTGGAGACTGTCGCACTGTCGTGTTGTCGTAAGGTAAGTCTTTCTCTTCTCTATCCATCCCTTCGCCGAATGAGTCGACGTAACATGTCTCCCCTTGATCGCCTCTCGCAAAATATATTGAGGCAGATTTCCCTCCCCTTTATTCCGTCTTTAGTAAAGTAGCTGGGAGTCTGTCGCACTGTCGTGCTGTCGTGAGGTAAGTTTATCTCTCCTCTATCCATTGATCCCTTCATCGAATATGTCGAGATAGATTTCTCTCCCATTCGTTCTGTCTATAGTAAGGGATCTTGGCCCGGGGACTCTCGTGCTGTCGTGAGGTAAGTGCTTCCTCAATCCAGCCCTTCATAGAACATGTCGAGGTAGATTTCTCTCCCCTGTATCGCCTCTCACAGAATATATTGATTCAGATTTCTCTCCCCCTTATTCCGTCTTTAGTAAGGTAGCTTGGAGACTGTCACACAGTCGTGAGATAAGGTTTTCTCTCCTCTATACATTCGCCGAATATTTTGAGGTAGATTTCTCTCCCCTTTTTGCCGTCTCGCAGGAAATATTGAGGTAGATTTCTCTCCCCGCCTTTATTCTGTCTTCAGTAGGTGAGCTTGGAGACTGTCGCACTGTCGTCCTGTCGTGAGGGAAGTTTTTCTCTCCACTATCCATCCCTTCACCGAATAGATCTTGGTAGAATTCTCTCCCCTTTATCGCCTCTCGCAGAATATATTGATTCAGATTTCTCTCCCCCTTAATTCCGTCTTTGATAAGGTAGCTTGGAGACTGTCGCACTGTCGTGCTGTCGTGAGGTAAGGTTTTCTCTCCTCTATACATTCGCCGAATATGTTAAGGTAGATTTCTCTCCCCTTTTTGCCGTCTCGCAGGAAAATATTGAGGTAGATCTCTCTCCCCTTTATTCCGTCTTCAGTACAGGAGCTTGGAAACTGTCGCACTGTCGTGGTGTTGTGAGGTAAGTCTTTCTCTCCTCTATCCATCCCTTCACAGGAGATGTTGATGTAGATTTCTCTTCCCTTTATCGCCTCTCACAGAATATATTGATTCAGATTGCTCTCCCCATTAATTCCGTCTTCAGTAAGGTAGCTCGGAGACTGTCGCACTGTCGTGCTGTCGTGAGGTAAGGTTTTCTCTCCTCTATACATTCGCCGAATATGTTGAGGTAGATTTCTCTCCCCTTTTGCCATTTCGCAAGAAATATTGAGGCAGATTTTTCTCCTCTTTATTCCGTCTTAGTTACAGCTACATGTATTTAGCTACATGTCCATTTCAATTGATTTCAGTTGATTCCAGATCTATATGCCCCCAGTTCCCAAAATTTTCCCCTTTAATACACTGGCACAAATGCATTGCTTCGTTCAATGCTCTCTCGCTATTTTGAGAGCTCCAGATTTTTGGGAACATGGGGCATGGAGGGTTCACCCTTCATTTATGCGAAAGAAAACGAGAGCTTGACAAATCATGCGAGTCGATCGAGGACCGGAGCCGTCCGAATGATCAATCTTATGAAGTGTCAGTAATCACAGGTAGATTGCAATCCAGGTCATAACAGAAGCTGAGCAAAACAAGAAAGGACATTGTGCACATCTGTTGAGAAGAGGTCAAGTAATTCAGTCGTGTACTATAGGTGGTACATTCGGCTGTGTATATTTTCGCTTGTCCTATATATTGAATAATGTACAGTACAGTAGTAATCGCTGGATAACATCCCCTCTAGTTGTTCCAGTGAATGCTGAGATAAATGGGTCAGTTTATTATTGTGTTTACCTTTGTCATTTGATAGCAACGTTTTCCATCGTTCAGTCTTGTCTTGTTGTATAAAATGTGTTTAGCGTTATTACAGAGGTCTGCATATTATTGTGTAATCTAGAACAAACTTTGTGTCCTATTTCTTAGGTAATACACTTACTGCAGCAAAGGTTTCCGTTGCCTCAAATACTCGGCAAGAAACATATCTTCCCTCTGTCTGGAATAGAGTTTTTTCCTCACAGTGTACAGACGTTAACGCCAACGGGAAAAATAATAAATAAATAAAAATAAATAACAACAAATAAAAAATAAGAAAACGGATGGAAAAGAGTGAAATAAAGGGTATGCCAGAAAAGTTCGTTAAGTCTGAGCGGACTTCAATATTACAATAATCCACGTGCGCAAGGCGTTTATCGTACATGAAGCACAATGAACAGTACTAGTACTCGTCTAATAAAATTGCTTCTCTGCTCTATAGTTTTATCCTGAGTATCCAATCTATATTGTAGCCTGACACCATAGGTTGACACTTCAAGCGGAATCAATCCAGACGTAGAAATTGTATTCAGTTATTTTTAGTCAAATTGGAAGCTAAATATTCATAACTTGCGTGGATTTACGTGTGAATGAGAGTCTACTAACACATCCTCTGTTCCGAAGATCCTGGCGATTGTATCTTCCATATATTCCGCCACAGGATTTATTACTCGGAGTACTCCTTAGGTAAGCACGCCCTGTGATTAAAGGGGATACATCCTGATACCCATGTTTCCAAATGTCAGTATGTAACCTCGGAAACTGTCGTTGTAACGGTCAATTGTCCTTGTTCATGTAGAGCTGTAGCGTACCATCAGTCTATTCGCGGTCCTTATTTTACGTTTGCGTTTGTGACAGCATTAAGATCGTTCTTACGGATGATAAAAGGTATATACAGAAAGGCAACAAGTTGAAATTGTTGAACGGGCAACATTTCGTCGAAATGAAATATGATAGGTTGCAGCGAGTACATCTTCATGCACAAATCGACTTCTACGTCAACACTTCGAATTAGCCTTGTTATATCAGTCCAATGGTTCTGTTCTGAAACAATTTATAAATAGACACGAAATGCCCTTTGACCTCGAATCCATTCGAAATTAGAAATGTGTCCTATGATTAGCGTCCTTTGTGTCTGGCCACAATTACAGTCATATTAGGAGGAATGATTTAGGGTAACGAAACTGAGAAAATACGTCACCGTACACACACACACACAGTTGTTGGGTAGGTTCTGATTGGCTCGCCTCTGGCTTGTAGATGAAATTTACACCTCAGATTTTGAATGATTTAGGGGTCCGATCTATCAAGGCTACTTTGAAGTGTGAAAGGTGAAGTCGGTATGTAAAAGAAGATGCAACGAGTAGGGGGAACGCTTGTTCAGTTCCGTCGATATAAGACACTTTCGAGAAAACAGGCAAAAGAACCAGTCAGATGAAACAATAACTTCAACGACAGTCAAATCGAAGCAAGAACAAAGCATAAATCATAAATCATCCCAGGCTTCTTGTGCTGCATCCACCGTCCTGGTTCATTCAAAAGATGGCAAAATGTGGTTCTGTGTGGACTATTGAAAACCAAATGATGTCACAGTGAGGGAAGCACACGGTCTTCTCATAGGTTGACGACTTCCTACACCGGTGGTGGTGGCAGATGTGGTTCTGGATGAGCGTCTCAACAGCCAGCTTCCATACTGTAATCCGTTCAGACAGCAATCGTATGCAGAGTCAGTAACTACAGGTAGAGTGGCATTTGGTACGATTACAAGCGTCTAGTCCGTCATTCATAATCCAGCCGTCGTCCATTAGAGAATATCCGCGTCCATAATCCAAAGACCTATTCCATTTCCATATAACAGTATTAGCACCAAGTTCAAAAAGACAAAAGTATACATAAACATAGGCTTGTTTCCTGCAAGAGAGAAGCGGTCAACAATTTTCAATGATGCCGGCAAGACATCATGATGTTCCAAAATATCAAATCCGTATCGCTGATCAGTATTCTTAATCCATAATAAAACGCTGTACCAAACTATTTTAAGTTCACAGAACCACCTTGCATTTCATATAGATATACTAAATCTGTAGCCACCAAAATATTCAATCACTCCAATGCTGTGTGTCAATGAGTTTGACTGGAACTTATACACGTCGGGAGGCTAAAGTTGTGATTGTGAATCGTCGAACTTTATCTATACACCATGCAAAACATATTGTGACTGTTAACCTTGATATAGTGAGTGATAAGGACCCAAGATTACTCCTGAAGAAGGGACCTAAATATACAGAGCCAAGAAGAATAAGTTTGAAGGCAGACCAGAAGATAGTCCTGTTTCCGTTGGAACAGTGCTAGTTCAGTCAATATGTGCAGATTTTCCATCGAATTGTACCTTTTTTCATAGAAGCATGAAATTTGGCACAGGTGTACATCGAGGCCTGGGGAACATTTCTAGATATGGAGCCATCGCGAACTTTTCCTATGTAGGTCACAGCGGCCATTTTTCGAAATGACCACCAGGATCCAATTTGAGGATCTGGAATACTGCACTGTTTCTTCTGTTTGGGGCTTTGTCAGGCTGAGTTGTCAGAATATTGATGGGAAGTGTCATATAAATGAAAATGGTCATATGACCGAGTTGACCATCTCGGATTTCACGATGTCCGCCATGTGAAGCCTATTTCAGTCAATATTTCAATGATCACAAAAGATCAACATAATTTCTGTCGATACTATGATATTTTGGTGTTTAGCACCACCATTATTTCAAAATAGATATGATGTTATAACAACCATCTTGGATTTCCAAAATGGTCTCCCGATTTTCATCTTGGGCATTTTGGGCACACGTATAGCTTTGTATTAGTTAGCCAGCCTACTGCGTTGCATTTAGATTTTGAAAGCAGCTTGGCTCTACAGTGCTACATTATTAGGAGACAGTAATATTTAATTAACTAAGGAATGAAAATAATAATACCGATGAAAATAATAAGCAAAAATAGCCACTCAGATATTTGAAATTACTCAAAAGATTTTCCAAAATGGCCGCCAGATTTTAATGTTGAGCCGCTTAGTCACACCTATAGGTCTGCGTTATTTGCCAACACTGCTCTGTTGCACTTGATTTTTGAAAGTAGAATAGTTGTATAATATCACAGTACAGTAATAGTTAATTAATAACGAATGAAAATAATAATATTGATAATGATAATAAGCAAATTAGGCAAACATAGTCAACCAGAGAATGTGAATGTGAAGTTTTTGACTTATCTCATAAAGCACCACAGCTCACTCGTACTTAGACATGGCGCTGGGAAAGCAATGAGATATGAAGCCATTTTATACTAGGTTAACATAGGCCGTAACAACCGTTTTTCAAGATGGCCGCCATGAGACACGGTTTTTTGAGCGTTTCTTTATTTGACTCCGGATATTATCGCCACCTCTTAAACGAGAGGACTAAACATTTCCAGAGTTAGATAGTAAGGGTTACCTGTACCAGCAAATGCGAACTTGGTTGCTCAGCTGACGTAGTCTTGTCGGGATGTGCTACTTGGACGATTTATTGTCCATTATTTTGAATTTATCTCTTTTCTTGGATTTGGTCTCAAGTACGTTTCTGTATGATAGAGCTTTTTTACGTGATGCCATGTAAATGAGTACAGTACGCTTTCATGTAAACAAAACGTGAAGAAATAGGTTGAAAGAAATACATTATTGAACACAAAGACTTTTCTTGAAATGCACTTCCAAAATATATTTCAATATGATGTTGAGGTGAATATGCTTATAGCGTGCCTAAGTGGACTCACTTCAAAACTCTGGGGACATACTCAGCGAAATGTTGTGACAAAACACGTAATTTATTCAAAATTGGAAACCCAGAAAAAAATATTCGTTCCATTTATGTTCACTTCTATGGTTATTCCAACATCATTAGGCATACATATTTGTGAGTCGGCATGGCCGCAAGTTTTCAAAATACCAATGACGTTTTGAATCAAACAAACGAGCTATATAACCCAATATGAAAAGCTAAGAAGACTGAGTATATTCGCTCTTATCTTTCTGAGATTCTGATGGATATCCGGGAATGGTGACATGTATGATTGAGAAATCTTGGATAGTACGATAAGCACTACCTGAAGAACATTTTATACAGATATGAACATAGTATGGTTTATTTCCAATTGCAAATATCTCATTCATGGCACGCGGAATCAGCTGGTGCCCATGTCGATTTGAATACAGCATAATCTGGTCCATCTACTTGTCCATTTAATCTTATGCAAGTAAGAGAATGTCGTTATAGAGATGCCCCACAAGTGGTTTCAACTTAGTGGTTTCAGTTTTGGGGAAGTTATAGGGCCACAACTCAACCCACCAATCTGGCGGTGTAATATATTGACTTTCCAGAATAACATACTCTTCTCAACTTAAAAATTACTCTCGAGAGACCATTGCTAAAAAACAACTTGCTATGTTTGGGATATTTCAGGTCATGCCCATGCAATTCCTTATCAGGGTCGACGTCTATGTTTTAAGCAAAATTTGCTTAAAAGCATATGAAGTATACGTTATTCCCTGTATAAATATATTATTTAATATCTATGTCTATATAACTATATCTAGAAGTACGTTTAATAGTAGTGAAGTAAACTGGGTGGGTACAAGATACTGCGCTTATGTGAGTTCAATCACCTTGCAAACCATTACTACAAAAACTAGTAAAGCTGTTATAGGTTTCATTCAAGGTTTCTTGTGTTTGGCTATTAATAACGTCCATCTTTTGAAATGCTATAGCAGGCAAGTCACTGCCATTACGTTTCGTATTGTAAACTAATTCGGAGCTCAAGTGGTGGTTTAAGCATGTTTTGCAAATTTCCATCGAGTCTTGTCAGCATCGTTAAACCTTTTTTCCGCTGTATGCTTTGACGAGCTCTTAGCTTTACTACATACAAGATATATCATGTTTCTTTGTTTATAGAGTTGCTTGAATTTCTCATTAAAAATATCAATGTGAAATTTGGCAACACAATATATCAACAACATATAGGTATTCTAGGGTGTTAATTGTGCACCCCTGTTGGCTGACCTATATCTGTTCTCTTATGAATATGACTATATGCAGGCGCTTTCAAAAACCGATCAAAGCCCGTTCCTTCTCATTCACCAAACGCTATATAGACGATCTTCTCGCTGCGGATAAACGCTATATGAATGACGCTGTGATTGATATATATCCACCTTCACTGGATTTGAAGGAGACTACAGATAGCCCTACCTGCACATCATATTTAGACCTATATCCATATAAAAATGATTACAATTTCGACATCGTAAACTATCCCTTTCTGGACGGAAATATTCCTGTAGGATCTGCATATGGCGTATACAAATCTCGCCTAGTAGCATTTGTTAGATTCTGTGTTAAATGGGACGAGTTTAATCAAAGTTACAAATCATTGTTGCAGAAACTTATCAAACAGGGCTATATCACCAAGCGCCTCCACTCAAAGTTTCTCAAATTTGGCGATACATATCGCATGCTGATACGAGCGTAGCGTACAAGATCTATGGCGTTAAGTTTCGTGTCTAATTCCGCTTAACCCGAGGATAGGGACCATATGAACCCATGTACTTAAAGATCCTCGTGGTGCTCATATGAACTCACAATCAAAGCGTGACTGTGATACATCATTCTCTAGAAGACGACTTTACAACAAATATCATATGAATTAAGAAGACTGATCAGCGATACGGATTTGATATTTTTGGAACATCATGATGTCTTGCCGACATCATTGATAACTGTTGACCGCTTCTCTCTTGCATGAAACTAGCCTATGTTTATGTATAATATGGTTGTCTTTTGAAATTGGGGCTAATGCTGTTACATAGAATATGGAATAGGTCTTTGGATTATGGACTCGGATATTCTTTAGTGAACGACGGCAGAATTATGAATGACGGACCAGACGCTTGTAATTCAGGCATTCAAGCTGGTCGAATAGGTATGAGAAAAGGGAATTTGTACACTCTATTGAGAAGAGTTGATATATTTCAGTCGTGTTCTCTACGTGACATATTCGGCCGTGTATATATATTATCATATTTGATCAAATTACGCGGCCGCCTCACTGCCTCGAGGCAATGTAGCCTGATATATTATTTGTCCTATATATTGACTCAACCTTGACGAAGACCCTGTGCATGTGTCTCACTTAACTGCTGAGATTTGAATGGTAAGTTCACTACCTTGTTATTTACTACTGTTGTTGGTGTGTCGTTCTCTACTTTTGTCTTCTAAACATTACTTGACTGGATTGCTTGTATAAATTACGTTGAACAGGTATCTGAGCCGACATTCATTATACGCGGACATCAATGTAATGGTAATCTGCTCTCCCAAATCACAATATGTTCACCCTATGAAGCACAATGAGGAACAATGTTAGACTGAGGGGGAATTTTAGTTTATGTGGAAATCTCGTTTATTGTTGATGAGACTGAGAGGAACAACCTCTTGTTTTGGCTCTTCCATTATACAATATAATTTCACTCAGAATTATCTAAAAACTGTTGTACTTTTCTCTAGAATTATAGAGGAAATATACCCCAATTCGTCCCGGGCATGAGGTGCATTGAGACACCGAGCCATGCGCTTTGGCCAGACTTTGTAAATTAAACGCAGCATATATATATACGCGATGGGAAAAGATGCCGGCGTACTGACATGAAGTCATATGACCCCACAGACCGATATTCTGAATGCATGCATGCATATCTAAAAACACCACAAGGGCCAGAAATGATCCATGCGATGGTTTGTATCTCAGCTACGCTTTCATTGTAGCTGTTCATGTAGACATCTTGAATGGCATGCCTACACGGCCTCTAGCACCGGCTTAGGCATTCTACAGAGCATATCAAATATATATGGGTAATGTCTATTCAGTTTAACAGCAACGGGTATTTTTGTAGAGATTTCATACCCTTCTATTTCTTTCAAATATTTCCCGAAGGTGACTGTGACAGTTGCTTAGAAAAACTCCATTTCCTATTTTGCCATAGAACAAGTACAATGTACACCATTGCCATATGCATAACACATTATGTGTCGTGAAAAGCGCAAATACATACATCTAAAAAAATCTGATAGTGTGAAACTATCTCGTAATTAATCTATTATATATATATTTCCATGGCACTAAAACAGTACTACCACAGTAACTTGATCATAGATAGGTGTATCGTTCTATATAGATACATCTTTGTTTTATATGACCTATCTATCTACCAATATCATATTGTATGTTTTGTGAATTTATCTACCGCCTGTGACAAGTACATATGCTTGTATATAATGTTATATCCTATATATACGGATATGAATATTCCATTTTATTTTGGTTCATTTATTATGTTATCTTATCTGTGTATCTTTTCTGTCTTTAATCTTCGTTATAGCATATAAAATCATTCTTTTCGGAGCCTGTAAATGAGTCCTTCAGCTTTTGGATGTTGGTCATCCTTGGAATAAATAAAAATAAATAATTTGTTTGATAGGCATAATACAAGTCTATTTTATCTTCTTTATTGCTGAGGAGCTAACGTTTCGTTGGAGATACTTCTAACTTCTCTCAAATGTTTGGAAAAATTGAAAGTATCTCCAGCGAAACATCAGCTTCACAGCAATACAGAAGTTGCTATATACAAAATAGTTTTCTTTTAAAAATAAATAAATGAATAAAAACGAATATTTTACTTTTATTTGTTCTGATGATGATCCAAGGGAATTCCTGTTCTAATCATGCGGCTAAGTCTCTTGTCCCAATGAGTCCTGTGTCCCAATGAGTCCCACCCAAGGAGCCCCTGTGTCCTAATGCTCCCCAATCACCACTATTCGTGTTATAAAATTGTTCCGTGGCTCTGTAGTCGACCTGAACACGAAGTGACGGATGGCGTAAAGTCTGTCCATTCTAATTGGCCGTCTACTTTGGAGTTTGTCAGAAATCAATAACTAATTCTGCATATATTTTCTTTTTTACAGCGTATACAGAACAAACGGAACGCTACAAAATGACTACAATTTCTCCGCGATATCGATAATGTATCACGCTTAAAATAACTCCAAAACAGTTGTTTCATGTACCGGGCTTCAATTACATAGGGAGACGTCATAATGTATTCATGCTCACTGGCACAAAGGTCATTGATGCCGTATAAAGCAATAACAGGCGGTCCGGAGGAGTGTCGGTTATATCCCATGCCCAGTGAAATTGCCGAATGATCAACCGCACCAAAAAAAGAAAATATATGCATATTTACTGATTTTTGATCTCCAAAGTAGACGACTGATTAGAATGGACAGACTATAGTACCTCAAGTAGTGTTCGAAGATGTTATCCCCGAGCCGCCTCCAAGAGTGATGAAGTATGGTATCTCAGCGGAGCTGTAAACAAATGATAGAAAGCGAAATTTATTCCGAGAAAGAATACTCCCGTCTGGTATCTGGTAATTGAGATCTCGTGTCTGTATGTGAACTGATTTTGAAGATATGATTTGTTCTGATATGGCACTGACTGACAAAGTGAAGCTATATATGTTGCCTTTTTCCTATGTATGACTACTTGTCATGTCTTTCAAAACAGATGTTTCTCAATTTTCAGATTGGGGCCGATAATACCAGCCGATGTGGTTGAAAATTGTCTCTCTGTCCATACTGGTATATTCCAGCGATCAACTGAGACAGTAACAAGAATACACACATAAACCATGGAACAAAACAGCCAGCGTGTCAACTGTGTTACGGGCAGACCTACGTCGAACGAGAGAAAGATGACACACGAAGGAGACCCCTACATTTACAATGTGAAACTGTTATGGAAAAAGCATTTTGCATCTGTGACGAAATGCTTCGGAAGTATCTCATCATGTCTGTGTCCAATATACTTTGACAAATCCACCAAATGTTTGATCCAGGATGGACCTTGGATGGACGACTATGATTAGATGTCATGTCCTGGTGTATAAAACAGATGACAAAGTGCGGTTCGGTGTGGACTACTGAGAAGTGAATCGGATCACAGTGAAGGAATTGTACCCTTTTCTCGAGGTTGATGACAGCTTTGACACAATTGGTGGTGTAAAATGGCTCAGTAGCATGAACTGATATAGGCAGTTCTAAATAGATAGGAGCTTTGAGGAAAATATTATGCGCACTTCTAATATTGTTTTGTTTTTAATGGGTATCCTCAGTGTACATACTTCAGTCAGCCTAAGACGAATCCTCAGTACAGTGGTTACTACGCTATTCACCTCATTTCTAATGCTAAAATCCAGTAGTTTACGACAGAAAGTCAGTTTTCCTGTTTTGCCCCGAGCTCGTGACATTAACTCTTTGACAACGAGAGCGTGGCATCTCTGAATAATTATCGTCCCCAAATTTGCATAGCAAAGTTCGAAGATGGTACATGGGATTGAAGTTCGGGGTAAATAGAGAGTATAGCTTTCAGCCAGCCTCACTTGCTTGCACGCTACGGGCGCGAGAACGGTAGCCCAGCAATTGCCCCTGGCAGCCAAAGAAACATATCGCCATATCGACTGAAATACCCTTCCCCAACCAAAACATATATTGATGGACACCACTGTGCAAGAAGTTCTCACAGACCTCCAAGGTAATTTCGTTATTGTTTCAGCAGACAAGGCCCCAAATAATGTAATATTTATATGTGAAACTGGAATTACTTTGTAAGATATATTTAACAAGCACAAGCAGTTTCTCAAGGAAAGAGGTATTTCCCTTCCTACCACTCATCCGTATATACCAAAATCATATACGGGACTCCCAAAATGCATAAAACACCGTACAAAGCTAGATTTATAGCTGGTTCCAGAAGTTGAACAACTAAACTTCTGTCCAATCAATAGCAAGTAGTTAAATCATCTTGGGGGAATTATTGTGCTGTCATTTCAAGGAATTCGGATGTCGAATGCATGTGAATACTTCAAAACTAATGTCTTATGGAAGAACGAGATGGCAAAGGACACATATCGTATAGACATGTATCTACTCGGGATTTCTCGACTCGCCATTCTACTATCCATTATCAGGACCTCCTTGAACATTTTAGTTCATTAATAATATCGGTGTTCAATAAAACTGGTCAACGGTATGTTAATGTCAGAAGCTATATCCTTTTTTCAGTTCCACTGCACGTATTAAAAGGATATAATTTTTGAGATGCTGCTTTGCTTATAAAATTGCTTGAATTTCTCATTAACAATATCTTTGTGAAATTCGGCAATATCACATACCAAAAGCGTAAAGGAATCCCAATGGGTACAAAATGTGCATCACTTTTGACAGATCTATATCTGTTCCCGTATGTATATCTCTATTTGCAGAAAATGTCTAAAGATAACCATTCCAAAGTCCGTTTCTTCTCATTCACCAAACGCTATTTTGACGACCTCCTAGAACTGGATAATCACTATAGTCAGCTACACAGTGAAGGATATATACACCCTTCACTGGATTTGACGGAAACTAGTGATAGCCCAGATGGAACATCATATCTGGATCTACATCAACACAAGAACGATCAGGGATTTTTCTCACGTCAAGAGAGACGATTATAATTTTGACATAGTTAACTACCCATTCCTGGATAGCAATATTCCAGAAAGACCTGCATACGGCGTACACATATCACGCCTGGTAGTGTTTGCTTGATCATATGCAGACTGACCATAATAATCAACACCACAGAATATTATTGCAGAAAGTTATCAAACAGGGCTATACTACCAAACGTCTTCATTCAAAGTTTACCATATTATATGATAAATATCGTACACTGACAGCAAAATACGATCGCAGCGTACACGATCTCCGGCGCTACGTGTCGTAACCTGTGTCTAATTCCGCTTAACCCAGGGTGAAGGGCCGTTTGAATAGCATGTGCTTTAGATCTCCATGGTGTTAAAATGAATAACCACAATCAAAGCGTGATTGAGATTCATTATCTGGAAAACAACTGGGATATTCGTTTGGATAAAGAATAATGGTCAGTGATTTTAGATTTAGGTAAAGAATATCATCATGTCTTGCTGGCATCATTGAAAATTGTTGACCGCTTCTCTCTTGTAGGAAACCATCTTGTGTTTTATTACTTTTATTTCATACAAATTTGAAATTTGTTCTGTCCTACGAAATAAGTTTTTCGATTATTGACGCGGAAATTCTTTTATGGACGACGGCTTAATATTGAATGTCGGATCTGACGTTCACTATTTGCTAATATAATAATCAACAAATCGGCGGAGAAAACCTGTAAGCTGTAGTCCACAACAGATCCATAAATTATGATTGTCTTAATCTATTTTAGGATTGCGTAGATTTCTTTTCGGCGTGCATTAATAGCCTGTCCGATATCCACCAAGTAACCGATGATTGGATCACTTTTAGTCCTTTGTCATCTTGTTCTTCCGCAAGATTTTTTGTGTTTTTAAGTATTCACATGCGCTCGACATCGGAATTCCTTTAATTAATTCCATTAATAATTCCCCCCAAACTTAATCCCAAATTCACTAATATATGATACATTATGCATGATCAAATTTGTAAAAATTATAGAAAAATCGTATATCCAACGGTCGACGACATCAGATGTCACAGTTTTCCCTCGGTTTCCAAAATAGCATTTCCATCGCTATTGTCAACTTTTTCGTCTTATTTTAAGAATGAAAAAAATACGCAAGGCAAAATACCAAACCGAATTCAGCCCCTCTGTTCTTTTCGATATTGGTACGCCCTGTCAATAACACAAACAACATCAGTCTATCTAATTTGATAGCAATGGTATCCAATGGACTTCAACAAAACTGGGTGCCTGATAGGGATTGTCCTCAAACTTGTGCACAAACCTCGAATATCCAATGCATCGGATGGCTTTTCAAAGTAGCCTCTTCATAAACATACCTTCTCCGCTCGAGATGCCCAATGCGACACCAAAGCTAAAGATAATAAGACTATATGCCTACCTCAGCGAAGGTTGTTGCTATATTTCAAAACGAATATGTGTTCATCTGCAATACATTGCAAGGCCAAAACAATTATTTTAATTCAATCAAGGTTCATGGAATTGCCATCCATCAAGTAGACAGTGGTCGAGCTTTGATAATGTTGACACAATCAAAGTCAAAACGGGGAATTGTGACTATTGGTTTCTTGTTGAATTGAACCTGATGACGTAGACCTCCTACATCTATGACAATAAAATCCCACTTCTATCCCTTGATGCAAAGCAGGCCCCCAACATCCATGACAATTAAATGACTGATGGGGATCTTTATGCAATTCAATTAGCCTGTCACTTCCCTCATGTAACATGACATCAACTTAATTGCCAGCGCGAGGTCCCTGGAATGGCACAGCAAGCTTAAATTTCGTCTATCTGCTTATATATAGGACTTCACGCCTTTCAGCACATGTACTTTGCGTTGACAATGGCAACTTAATTGGTTTCGTGTTACATAAGCGATGTTAGATTTCTGGATAAGTGGTCACAGGGCTATTCCACCAAGCGCCTACACTCAAAGTTTCTCAAATTTGGCGATACATATCGCATGCTGATAGCAAAATACGAACGTAGCGTGCAAGATCTATGGCGCTACGTTTCGTAACTTGTGTCTAATTCCGCTTAACCGGGGCTAGGGGCCGTATGAACCCATGTACTTCAAGATCCTCATGGTACTCATATGAACAGTCACAATCAAAGCGTGACTGAGATACATCATTCTTTAGATGACGACTTTACAACGAATATTATGGATTAAGAATACTAATCAGCGATACGGATTTGATATTTTTGGAACATCATGATGTCTTGCCGACATCATTGAAAACTGTTGACCGCTTCTCTCTTGCAGGAAACAAGCCTATGTTTTTGTATACTATGATTGTCTTTTTGAATTTGGTGCTAATACTGTTATATGGATAATGGAATAGGTCTTTGGATTATGGACGCGGATATTCTCTAATGGACGACGGTTGGATTATGAATGACGGACTAGACGCTTGTAATGCAGATGAATGAATACACAATTCATCACGTGATTGAGAGATATATATATATAATACGTCATCAGGGTTTGGGACCATTCCAAGCTTATACAGCAGTATGGTGAATACTATACTATATACTTCAACTACTATTTCTCTATTTATAACACAAACAAATATATAACCATTGCCCAGTCTGCCTGCGTGTCCATGAACCAAACTTTGTCGACGACAGTACGTTCTGTCGGCCCCAAATAGTAATCCTAAACAGAAGGATGCGCCAACGTTTGTGTCTAATTCATATATGTTGAGGATCCCTCCTTTTGCACGGCACTTCACGCTACATCAGTAATTCGTAAATTGTGTATCACTCATTGCGACAGTCTGCTTCCATACCACAATCTTCTAGCTTAACTCTATATCAATAGTATGCACTCAGTTCTAGTAGACGTTCTTCAAGTTTACACAAGGGAGTGATAATATGCTTTCAATGAATTATTCCAAATTCTTATCAGACGAAAAGAAGACATTATCGTTTACACTCATAAATGGACCGAGACTTTCCTATCTTTCCTTCCATTTCAGTTCCTCTCACGAAACACAAATATAAAGAGTTCACTTTGAGTTTCTTCACATCACAGTTTACACCGAAGCCATGCGACACAGTCGGAATGCACGATTTCCGCCAATCTCTCACACAATTTCAACGCATTCTGAGTGACGGAAGAGGTTTATCTTAAGTACAATTTTGTGTCAAACGAATACAATCGATGGAAATGTGTGTCTCACGAAACAGTGCCGTCAGGGCTAGACGTGCGCCCTATGTTTGTGGATTACCATCCTCCTTAGAGCGCTGGCGCAGTGATATATCAGGACGTAGTTGTCACCTGTTAGCTAAGAGCATGCGCGGTGAGGATGACACCAGGCTGTCTCTCCAAGATAGTAAGGTCAGGTCAGTACAAGAAAACTTATTGATGCAGATGCATCAATGCCGGCGGAAACGTTTGTAGCTTATAATCTTCGTATTACAAGCCAATTATGTGTGCCACTGGTGAATACAGGTCACGATGCACCATTATCGTTGAAAAAAAAACACATCGATTTGTTTGTTTTCCGATTAAATGTTTGACTAATGTAGTTCGCACAAGGACCCACCTGGGATGTGTGGGGTTAGCCGGAAGTTAAGTGCTTGATCGTAAAATGGGCACATGAACCGCATGTCAAACTAGGACTTTGTTCTCTGGTTGACGTATTAGGTCATTTCACATAGCCTGATGTAAGAGTTCGCGCTGTGGCATTATATGCGATACATCATCAAGCCACTACTTCTTTATTGATGTGTGTCATTGTAAATTAAGCCTAGATCGACTTTCTCTACACATCAATCCGATCCGCGTGTTTTACTGTTTCGAGCTTTTAGTAACTCGCAGTTCAATCTCAAACATTTTGCTGCAGACGTACACATGGTACAGGTGAATAACTTCATCATGTATGGTCATCGATTTGGTCTCTCAGCCATAATAAAATAGTACTAAAGAACATTTATTCGATGAATTCATTATAACAGAATTAGTATTAATTTGTTAACCACGAACGGGTGATACAATCCTGTCGTTTTACGATCTAAAACTAGCTGGATCACTAAACGGCACGTCTGTGAAAGTATGGCTCGAGAAAACAGCTGTTACTCGTCCAATATCAAGATGGCGGCTCCCATGTTTAGCGAATTCAGAAATCCGGCGGCGCTCGCCGCCGGAAATAAAAGTCTTCGATCGCGATACCCTTTTCTCAAACGATTACACTATATTAGACAACGTGGGTCTGGTCTTGTTCATATATTATTACGCATTGTTTCCCTCGGAATGTGAAAATGGCATGGTGTCAATCGTCGAGCGTTTTATGTAATGACCGCAGTGTCTCTCAAGTCGAGCCATTATTGGATATTAACCAACCAGACACATCTAGACGTCATAATTCGTGTGCAGTCTATACTCATCTGAATGCACTGGTGACACGGTAAAGCATATATTACATAAACAGCAATGTCTGGTGTTCAACTTCAGATGAACATATCATGGGTATAGGAACTCCGGTCTCCCTGGGCTGTCCATCCAGTCACAATCTTGGTGGATATGGGCAGTCTTACCAGATGGTACCAGGCGAAATTTCCCATCAAAGACATCGCCACCTGAAAATGTTGAAATATCATTTCAATTCAGGTTAGTATATGTTTATCATAGATGGTTCGGCCCTGAATGAGTCGTGTGAAAACATCTTCAATTCAACATATTGATTTAGTTTTATTTCAAAGAACCCATTGGATCGTTCACAAATATTAACCTACTGAATTATATGGATAAAGCTGGTAAGACGAGTTAATAAAACAGGAAGTTGATATTCACCGGAAAGAAAGCATGGCAGAACCGTTTTTCTATTTGTATAACCAAAAAGAAAAGGACCCTTGATCTCTTTGGTGGCACCATTAGTTAAAAAAATTGGAGATCCAGTATTTGGAGATTAAAACCACGTTATCCCATGTTGAGGCGTTTACTCCATTAGACGTCCACGCTGCTCATCCATTAGTTGTTTGAGCAGATCTGTCATCACAGCACCCGAGCTAGCGTATCTAATTCCGCTTAAGCCGGTGCTAGGGGTCGTGTGGATACTTCGTTGTGTCCACATGAACAGATGCAATAAAAGCGCAGCTGAGATACTAAGACTGTATCCGAGACTCCACCGTAATCTGGGGTCTGAATGTTATAGGTGCCTAGTGAAGCTCTCCTGTAGAGTCATATGGTTGCTTTTTAGTCGCCAGACGTAGTCAATTTTTCTTACCTCCGATCAACTTTAACGACTCGGGAGTTAATATTGTTGTCACTATTCGCCGTTCCTAGATAACGAGTTTGAAGGCATATTTGTGCATAACCGTTTTCACAACCAGGTCAAGGCTGTATGACAAGGGCTTTCATTGAAACTGACGCAGTTCACGAACGTCATGGGGAACTGCTCAGCTCGGGGGTTCTGGTAACCATCGTGGCGTCGTCTATTTTGACGTTGAAACGGGACGTTTTCCGAGCATCTGTTTTCAAAAGCGTTGCGCGAAGGGCTGACAAATAGGAATGGTCAACAAAGATTGTGACAAAGGTTATAGCCGCAGTCTATGTTTCTATGTTCCTACCAGAAATGGAGTGGACGGGGGAGGGGGCTGAGGTACATTACATTACCATGAGCCGTGTTGTAGGCTCAGCTGACCACTATTAACATAGAAAATGACAGATGCATTATCGGGGGCAGATCAGCTTTTTACTCTTCACTCCGACGACATACTGGTGTATTTTTATCATGACATCAATACAATATCCTGGCATATGCCTGATTGCTCTCATACAGGGTATATATCAGTCTGAATCAGTTTATATGGTCTTTAAACTGTCTATCGATACAAGGTACAGGTACCTGCAACCTTGTCATCCGGATAACCTTCGAGAATCCGAATGGTAACTGGGTATCAGTGATAAATAAGTCACAACCACCATGATGTTTTCAGTCAGCACGACATCGCTGTATCTGTCAATAGGATCAACTCCGTAGTAACTGTATAGCTTAATGGCGTGATCATATAAGGCGGATATCTTCTGTTGCCTTTCGACTTTCAGATCTGAAATCTAAGCAGGGCTTTAAACGTGCACTTGGAGATTAGAACAACAGCATGAAAAAAATCCAGCTGGGAGGATGCTATATATATATATATATATATTAGTTCCAGTCGTCACTGTTCTCAGAACATTTTGACTTGGCACTGGTGAAATTTTGATTGGCGTATGTTATCTGTCCCGTATCTCTGTGAATGTTTGAGCTTGACTGGAGGAGATGTGTTGCTACTCTGGCACGGCTTGGGCCGTTTTGACAGATTCATAGAAAGTTATAATCCAGCGAGTAACGAGCAAGTACTTACTGTTAAGACGAGACACTTCGTAGGCATAAAAAGGGTCATCGTTCAGCGGTATTAACCGATAGCACACGATTGCATCTTTTGTTGAATTATTGTAATTTTTTATTCTGAAATAGAAAGAATACGAAGTACACATTTGTATACGACTTTACGACCTGGCCAATACGCATGTTTTGGGTTACAATACAGTGCCAAAGAAATTGAAACTCTTCTGCGCGGGGAGTTTAATTTAGTCCATACACGGAGGTTTTGGTAGGGCCAGAATGCCAGCCAAAAGGTATGATCCTGTGTTACTGGTTTTAATTTTGCGACAAGAATGTACTGGATTTGGTGAATGTGTATTTCTCTCATTTGTTTATAAACTCAATTTAGCGTGCTTTAGTTTCATAATTATGAACAACGGTAAAGTATTTTCGCCACTTCCTAGGCAGTCTGGCCCTACCATAGGTCACGTGAGACAGCTATAGTTGTCACTTCATATATATGGAGAGTTTCGCTGTTTTCACCATCTGAAACACAGGTGTTTGCCAAATTAATTAGCTTGGTTGGTATTGTCAACTATAAAAGCCAAGTTATTAATTAACTTCTTGTGGATTTGAGATTTGTTTGTGAATTCACAAGCAATGTTCTGTTTGTTTCAGTTTGTTCCACCTGGCCTGTTCGTGAATTCACAAGTTATGTCCTGTTTGGTTAAGTTTGGTCCATCTGGCCTGTTTGTGAATTCACAGCAATGTCCTGTTTGTTGAAAGGTGTTCCACGTGGCCTGTTATGTCCTGTTTGTTGATGTTTGAACCACCTGTATTTAATTTCTAAGTCTTTTAATTCAGGTGTCATACAGACAATATATGTGGATCTCCATAAATGAGGTAGGGAGTAGTGTCTGGCTCCTCTCTCAGATCACCTATACATCTAGCTGCAAAACCACTGCTTTTATAGTTGACAATACCCTCCAAGTTAATTAACTTGACAAACACCTGTGATCTGAAACCCTGAGTATTAGTATGTACTGAAACTATTTTGGTTTACATATATACACAGTTTTGTTACCGCATTATCGTTTCCTAGGCATAAAATGTAATTAGGCATATAGCCACAATGTGATTTCCACTATGATTATATTTCATTAGCTTTTTAGATCAAACTTTATTCGCAAAACTATACTTGGTGTGTTCATATATGGAATTAAAAATGTCCCATCGGGGTGAATGCGGAAAACGTACACGATAAATTATACTGATGATTTTGCCCATTCTATAATAGAAGAGGAGTTGGGTAAATACTTCAAAATATATTTACATATGCATGCAAAGCATAAGTTGTTAAGTTAGCTAGTATGACATTTGAATGGAACAATGTTTGACAGAAGGATGCAAAATAATATTTTTCTCCTAATTTTTGTCTTACCTGAGAAGAAAAATATCTCTATCACGTTTATCACAGGTGAGTTGTACAGTCGTGTGGTTTATCAGTAAATATTCCATCGTCTTTGTACTGAACGTTACCTTCAGAGCACGCATATACGTAGTATTCCATTCTTTTCGGAATACTTTGGGGAACTTACACCCCGATTCTGTGGAGAATACGAGAGTTAGTACGAATTATTAAACCAGTAATATACATTGTTAATTTGGTATCAAGTTCATATCTATATTGAGCAAAAAATGTAGAGAAAAGATTAAAAAACATGGGACACAAGATATGACTGATAAATACAGACGATAACGTATGCAATACTACAAGCGTCAGGTTCGACATTCAGTAGCCAGTCGTCCATGAAGAATTATCCACATGATGACACATGTAACATCAAACTGAATGCAGGTATAAACTAAACATCATAAACACAACACATATCTTGGTATGTGCTTTAGAATAGGTTATCAAGACTATACTGTGAAGTCATGTGGCTCTGTCAGTATGTCGGCACCTCTTCCCACTTCCCTTATATGTGTTGTAATCGTGGTGTTACTATCGTCTTATCTGTTACTGGCCAGCATTCAGCAATGCAAATGCATTTCCAAGCTCTTTCCTCTAATGTGACTCTCATTGTCTGGGTTAAGCAGAATTGGACACAAGTTTAAGAAATGTAGCGTCAGAGATCATATTCCCCACTACAATCATCAGTGTACGATATTTGTGGCAAAGTTTAGGAAAACTTGAGAGTCGGTGCTTCGTTTATAGGCTTGTCGAACCGGTCTTAAGAGCGCACATATTACACACGCGTATTAATGTACAAGACTAGATATATAAAACTGCACAATAGTAGCGTGGGAGATGAGAATGGAAATACACAAAATCGCACAAGGGAGAAGGCACACAGTTAGGCTACATAACAAGAACAGTCAGCTAAGACATATGATAATATCATACACGTTACACATGTAACATGCATATTATGGGATGATAGTTGATTTACACTGCAAGCATACTTACATTGCATACATTGCATACTCAAGTATAACACGTATACACAGGTTATAACATAAAAGATTTAAGGCATATGGCGAAATACGATGCAGATAAAACATCAAATAAGTATTAAAAGACACATGCCAAACGAGTGACGTACCAGTTTCAATGTGCAAGCGTTCATAATTGCTACTAGTCCATGGCGTGATTTACATTGAATATACTAATGTCACTGTGTCCCATCGGGCCAAGAAATGTATTTTTTTATTACATAGTTTTACCCATCTACCAAGGATATCCCCTTTGAATTTGAGAGAAAAATCCGAGAGCGGGAACGGTTCTGGATGCTAGAGCCTGGGTAAGTGTTTCCGTATGGTTTAAATAATAATGCCAAAGTGCTCGGCAATGTTACAAAAGCCGTTCAAATATATCCAGTAATACCCAACAATTTAAACCTTACCAACAGAGGCATCGCAACCATTGTTGGGGAAAGTTTAATAGAACGTTGATTCACGATATCACTTTAAATTACTTGTTGGGTTTAACTAACAAAACCAACAGCGTACCGACCTGTATGCGTTACCTCTAAGAGCTTTAAATCTGATAGCCAGAGATATACGACGATCTGTGTCTTCAGAAAATATATTACCACCCACAATAACCAAAGTTTGTCAAGATATAACATATTTTCGATTCTATCGTCCAGTGAAAATAATCGAAATATCCCACGAACGACTTTCATCCCACGAAAGGCCTGGACAGAATTATTTTCCCACGAATCCTGAATGATCCAGAGGTATGCAACACTGTACCGAACTATTTCAAGTTCACAGAACCCGCTTGCATGTAATATGAGTGTACTAAATCTGTAGCCACCAAAGTATTTAATTACTCTAATACTGTCAAAGGGTTTGACTGGAATTTATAAACGTCCGAAGGCTATAGTTGTGATTTTGAATCTTTGAACTTCATCTATACACCATGCAAACATATTGTGACTGTTAACCTTGATGTAGTGATAGATGAAGACCTTAAGACATTCCTGATGAAGGGACCTAAATAGAGGGTCGAGAAGAATAAACCTGAAGGCCGGCCAGAAAACAGCCCCGATTCATAGCTGGTACTAGAAGCTGCACCGCCGAACTTCTATCAACCCAGTTAACGAAGGTCCTTCAGTAGGTAAAAGCATTTTGGGAAAGGTATTACGCCACTCTTCCTAAAAACTCGGGCGTTGATTGTGTGTGGATATTGAAAAACTCAAAATGTGTTACGGAAGAACTTGATCCTAAAGGACACAACCCGTACAGACATGTATCCACATGGGATTTCTCGATTTCTCTATACTACAATCCCTCATCAGGACCTTAGTATCGGTGTTCAAGAAAACTAATCGACAATATATTAATTTCAGAAGCCATAAAACATTCTTTAGCTCTACTACATACAAGGTATATCATTCATGGGATGTTTCTTTGTTTATAGAATTGCTTGAATTTCTCATTAATAACATCTATGTGAAATGTAGCAACCAATACATCAACAGCATATAGGTATTCCTATTGGTACTAATTGTGCACTCTTTTAGTTGACGTATGTCAGTTGTTACTGTTTATATGAACACCATGAAGATCTTGAAATACATGGGTTCATACGGCCCCTAATCCCAGGTTAAGGGAATTAGACCAGTTACGAAACGTAACTCCATCAATCTTGCACGCTACGCTCGTATTTTGCCATCAGCATGCGATATGTATCGCCAGATTTGAGTAGGCGCTTGGTGGTATAGCCCTGTTTTATAAATTTATGAAATAATGTTTTGTTACATTGATTGAAATCGTCACATTTAACACCGGATCAAGCAAGTGCTGCTAGTCGAGGTATGTATACGTTATATTCAGGTCCCACTGGAATATTGCTGTCCAGAAAGAGATAGTTTACTTTGTCGAAATTGTAATAAGCTTTTTTGCTGTAGAGTCATTTCATTTTTGTAGAGATATGTCTAAATATGATGTGCCGTTAGAGCTATCTGTAGTTCCCCCTTCAGATTCAGTCACGGTGGATATATATCCTTCACTGCATCATGTATATAGCGATTATCCACAGCGAGAAGATCGTCTAATTAGCGTTTGGTGAATGAGAAGGAGCGATCTTTGAAATGATCGGAATTTGAGAACAGATATAGGTCCGCCAAAAGAGGTGCACAATTAGTATCCATTGGTATACCTATATGATTTCGATATATTGCGTTACCAAATGTCACATAGATATTATTTATGGGAAATTTAAGCAACTCTACAAACAAGGAAACATCCCATGAATGATATTCCTAGCTAAAGAATGCTTTATGACTTCTGACATTAATATAACGGCGGTCAGTTTTCTTCAGCGCAGATATTATTGATGAACTTAGACGGTCAATAAGGTCCTGATGAGTGATTGTAGTATAGAGAGTCGAGAAATCACACGCGAATACATGTCTGTACGGTAGTTCTTCCGTAAGACATTTTGAATATTTCAATATCCACATACATTCAACGCCAGCGTTTTAAAAAAAAGTGTCGCAATACCTTTCCGAAAATGCTTTTACCTTCAGAAGGGCCCTCGTCAACAGGGTTGAACGAAGCTTGGTGGTGCAGCTTCTAGAACGAGCTTTGTATGGTGATTTATGCATTTTTTAGTCCAGTACATTTTCTATGTATCGTTTTGAGTGGTTGGAAGAAAAATACTCTTTCCTCGAGAAACGTTTTGTCAATGTTAAATAAATCTGAGTAAAATGCAGTTTAGGAGTAAGTGCTTATAGGCCTACTCAATCCTTTAACCAGGTAAAAACCACGATGCTTTGACAAATTGTTGAACGTTTCTATCTAGGTAGAACAGTTCGTGTATGCCTTCTTATGAATTGTGTTATGAATTAGGACTTCCGATTATGGGCGCGGAATTGTTGCATGAAAGACGGCTGGCTATACCGAATGTCGGATCTGACGCTAGCGTAATAACTGCAGATAGACTTACGCGCTCTCTTGATGTAGGCAAACACGTCCCGTTGGGGTTTGTCAAGTAGGTCACATGATTTCTCTATGCTTATGGATGCTATATTTTTTACAGGTCTGGGGCTAATAAGACTGAAAGTGTTACCATTTGCTGAAAGAAAATATAAGAATGTTTTATTAATGATTCTTATGTAAATTTGAGGAAAATAAACTGTGTATCAAAACAATATATACATAGTCTTCTAATCAGCGAATATTTTCATAGAGGGACTCAATGATGACAGGGTATCTTAGTATACATCACCAATAATTGGTTCAATTATTTCAATATTTCGTTACCATGGCTATCTGATTGACCATGTTAAGGAGACAAATGCTTATATCCGCTAATAATGAACAAATATTCGGTTGACAGGTTCCTGCAAGGCAACAAGGTTTACCTATGTAATGATAATAGATTTAACAAGTTCAGAAGTCCTACATTTGACATAGAGATGGACAGCCTGGGTAATTACTGGATGAAACCAAGAAAGGTTCAAATAAGTTATTCCAACCTTTACGTGGTTTGAATTTAACGAATACTCACAGTTCAGACGCATCATACCATATTCGACAAATGGTGAGATTCCGAGGTAACTGAAACCTAAACACAATACACCGTTCTTCATCTGTGGCGTTTTGCTTGTTCTAAAAATGAACCAACAAATGGAATCTACATTCGTAACATCAATTTTTTACCGAAGCATCTTTGGCAAGAATTATACGAAGTGTCTTACTTCGTCTCCTCCCCCCCCCCCCCACACACAAATACATTTGTTTCACTAGCTTAATATACACTCTTAACACGCTAATGTTAGATTTAACATCTGAAGTGTTGGAGGAGGGAAAGCATTTAGAAATTGTTGTATTTATCACATATAAGTGTTAAATGCAACATTTTAAGCTGTTGTATCCAACACTTAAAAGTGATGAACACAACACTTAAAAGTGGCGAATACAACACTTTCTAAGTGCTTTCCCTCCTCCAACACTTTATATGTTAAATCTAACGTTATCGTTTTAAGAGTGTAGCATTACAAATTAATTACAGTTGCCGTCAAATCTGATCTTCATGTAGTAACTCGGGTTTTGTTCGGCTTGTCATCAATGAGAATGACCTCACTTGAGCCAAAGAATAAAGAGAGAAAATTTAGGGAGAATAAAAACAAACCGATTTGAATATAAAAGATTATAATATTTATTAATTTTCGTAATTTATTTAAAATATTTAACAAGTTAGGAAACTGTGAGACTAACAAACTCACGGACATGATGATTTAAATTTTTACTATATTCTCTTTTTAGAGATTCGCCTTTTTCTAATGACTCATATACAGTACCGCTCTCATTAAATGTCACTCTACCGCGGTAATTAAGGTGCTACTACTGTGCCTCTACCGCATCGTTGCTGCGTTGCTGCTGCGTTGGTACCGCGTTGTCACCGCATTGCTACCGCATTGCCACCGCACTGCTACCGCGCTGCTACTGAGGGCTCGAAATTACGGATTACTGCGCTTAAACAAAAGAAGGTTATTAACATATTTGTATCCTAATTTATCTCGTAGCATTCGAGTTTATTATATTTGAATGCATTGGAATACACGAACAGTAATACAAATACATGCTATTCGAGGATTCTCGTGATTCCGGCTTAGATTTAATGACTCCGATCCGTTGGAGAAAGAGAATGAAGGATAATGATCGGGTATATCCGGTTCATGAATATTTAGACTTCTTGCTATTTTTTAAGAAATTTATATGCAAAGCTAAAGTGACTAATTCCGCCTTAATCCGGATTGTTTAACATATTTGTTCGACGTATGTATTCCAGTGTGGTCTCAGAGTTGTGGGAGGTCACTTTATGTGATTTTTTGATAGTCATATCGGCGCATAGCAGGGATGGTCTTGGTGAACGAAGACTTTAATGGGATAGCAAGGGACAGCGTCTAGGCCGTTGATAAACCTCAGTTGTGACGATGAAATGGCATCGCCCGTACAGGTGTTTCCTCGTCCATGAATCATGAATATAATTGTTTCTTTCGGTATTCACATTCAACCTAATAGATTATTTATTATTTCCATCTTCCTATGAATTGATTGTATTAGTTAAACGCAACATATAAACGTGGCGAGAGAAGCTGCTGGTGTAGTGACAAGAATTTATATGAACCTACAGGCCAGTAGTATATAAAGTTTAAATCTTTTATCATTTTAAGGCGGGGGGGGGGTAATTGCGGAGAGAATGCGGAGGACGGATCAAAGGCCATGGTCGGTGAAGGAGTTGCCATGTCATTGTGCAAAATAGAGAAGAGGTCACGTGACTGATTAACGTGGATGTAAAACTGGACACGCAGTCAAATGGGTCCAGGTGGGCCAATATGAGGTCCTAAGGGGTCGGGCTGAGTCTCGACTTGAAGCGCTCGTCGAGACCGGCCATGTGATACGTGGGTAGATACACAACTAGAAATAAGGATTTACACCCAAAACTAACCCCGGCCAAATTGGTTTACATGGGCTCTGCATGGTCTACATGAGTCGTGGCGGGTTCATGGCTCATCATGGAGGACTCGGCATGTAGACTGCGACTGGAGGCGGTTCAGGGCGCAAATTACGTCAGTATGCGCATGCACAGTGGAAGTTTTCGTTGCGAAAGCGGACATTTGGGATGCGCGACCTAGAAACCAATCTTGGCCCAAATACAGCTTCCAGGGTGTTATATTGAAGCCTACGTGGTTTAAATTACGAGTGGTATGGTTTGGACTGGAAGTGACAGCATGATACGCATAAGGAACAAATCAATGCTGCATAAACAAACGATTGGCTTCGTTTAACATCTAACCAGCGAACATTTGTGATTCATAGAGTAGATATTGGAAGCACTGATAACTAATTTGGTTGGCTCAAAACCATTTTGGTTCGATATTTGGCTCACATGTTCCGCTGCCTCAAATCTATCTGTGTGACATTTGATTCTATTTCTCGAAATAGTGTATAACCATTGATCAGCTGTGCATATTCACAATATTAAAAAGAAAACGAGAAAACGAGTTTCCGAAAGACGATTCGCTATGGCAATGCAATATATTGAGAATGAGCTTAATTACTTGCTTCGACAACCTTTTTTTTCTCAGAAACGGTATAATATACTATATAACTTAATACTATATCAGACCACAATACATACTGAAAGGACGCAGACATATTCCATCCTCGTACAATTTCTCTTCGGATAAATTTCCACAGGATAATTTCCCCCCGATAAATTCCCCGTCCCCAGTACAATTTTCCTCCCAGGAAAATCCCCAGTACTATAGAAAATGTCATTTTGTTCTATTTTTTTTTTTACATTCAGAAAATTGAAGTAAAATGGAGTTTGAACTGATTTAATGAAAACATAATCTGTCATGTTTTCGACCTTTTAGGGTGAGGGTCCTATTCAGGGCCATTATATAAATATACATGTAAATTAATATAGTATTACACACCTCGTTATTGTATCACAACTTCCTTTTCATGCTTAACAAATTTTGTATCTTTGCGCATGTACATTTATTTGCGGTTAAATAGATATTCATGCATTTATCCGGTGGAATACGTATTATATACATTCAAGCTAATGCTGTATTATTATTTCAGAATGTCTTCATTCTACGTTGTGCTATCCTTTCACAATCCTGGGATCCTACAAACCATGTACTATATGAGATTTAAGGAAAAGAAATGGAACTACACACAAATAGCTCATAATCTTGCCAGTCAATTAGCCACGTTCCGTGTTTACGATGGAAGTGAAGAACGTTGCAATATTTCCTTTCTTTGGTAGTATTTTGAGCACCTGTATAACTGTTTATCATGTGGTTTCCCTTTCCTGGTGGTATTTGATCGTTTTATCATTGGTAGGGGATTATCGGGGGGGGGGGGGGGGGGATTCACCATGGGAATTGTCCTGGAGAAATTTATCAGGTGGAATACGTCCTAAGATAATTGCCTAGAGGTTGTCCTACAGATGTTCAGCTACTGGTGCGTATAATTTCACTTTGCCCTATCTTATAACTCAGAACAATCATTTGAACTGGTGATAGATGGTTTATTTTTATGTAGTATTTGATGAATTATCTATTATTTTAAGCATAATAACACTTTCACTGAATACTGGGAAAATATAATAAAATTGTGTCAGGAATCGCCAGCTCAAAATATTTTCGAGGGTTAAAAAAATAGGGCAAAATGAAATCATACGAACCAGAATCTGATCAGTTCAAGTCACGGGTTACTGCATAGACAGGCTCTCCTGTGTTATCTCAACATTGTGCAATAGCCGGATTGTTATCAAACAAGTTATTATCATGCCTTAAAAGAACTTGTGCATTCATGTCAGTCATACCTAATTATAGACTGACTCGCCGGCGTAGACTGAAATCCATATTATATTTTTTATATTCAGTTTGAAGGTTATCAATTTAGTATAGATTCAAAATATAGAATTTGGGAGATCACACACGATTTTCGGGTAGTTTTACGCTGAAACGATTAGACCGTTGCACTAAATATCACCACTTTCACTGTTTATTAGTATTAAGGGAGTAGCTCACGTTAATGAGCATATGGAACTATATCAGAGGGATTACTGAATATTTTCCAAACATGCCGAATTTTCTAACACTAGTATCCAGACAGTTCGCAATAGAGTGAATACAAATAATATATTGATATGTTCCTTAGACTGAATATTATGGTTTTGGTGCCCCCAAGAAATTCATACTAATTCAATTCCCATAAAAAAGCAAGCTTACAAATACCTGGAAGATGATCCACAAGATCCTCCTACTTCCCCCCCCCCCCCCCCCAATTCTCTATATCTACTCCCCACGTCTTATCCTAGCCTAAATACTGAAGATTTTTCAGCACCTTTAGTACTGAATGTGATCTATTCCTTTAATACGCATGTTTACATCAATTGCTATTTCAAGAACAGCACATTTGCCTCGGGTCAACATGGAAAGACTGTAATTAAATAATGGAAAACGATTATTCTGAAGATTTCTGGTACGAATATCTCAAAACCTAGTCTGATCATGTCTGTTGAAAGCTACCGCCATCCACTCATCATGTTCTAAGTTGCCTCGAGTCACCCCCTCCTCCCCAACACGGAAATCCCCCCCACCCCCCCCAAAGAAATTTATAGTCACCTGCCGGAGATATAATATACTTTCACGAGATATCACGTGACGGTCAATGGTCCAATTTACTGCTGGTAATATAAAAATATTATCTGTTTTATCTTTGTACCCATGATCTCTAAATCAGGTCATGGGTGCCATAATTTGTCAATTTATTCAAACTATTATGTTACAATCATGTCGGTTTAACCTGCCGTGTTATTCAGTAGTCGGTTTCAATTTGACTATCGTTATTATAATATGAATATATACGGTTTTCGTCCTGGCGTGGCGTGATATTATATTCACCAAATATGTATCTGAACGTATACATGGCGTGTAAGAACTTGAGACAAATTGATAGCATGTGTCTCTCCCCTCCATACCATCCCCTGTCATATGCTCGCTCTTCATCCTCTTATTTGTCCGCAGCACCCAGTAGATTATGGAGTTATTGGAACTGAAATCACATGCACTTGTTGACAGACAGTCTCCCAGTCACACAGACGTGTATTACGAAGATATCAACTTGAATGAACCTGTTAGTCTGTGTAGATTTATGGAAAGTAACAGGTTTGACATCGCGAGGATCACTCCTACAAGATGTTTGTACGCGAGTCAAAATTAGTTAAAGCTGCCAAACAACCTGTTTCTCTTCTGAGATAAAGAGGCGAAGATATTTCTCGTTGTTTTTACTACAGCTGAGTACATTTCCCCGTAAGAGTTTAAGAAATTCAAACGTGTGATGTTTGTATTGTTATAGACGGTTAGTTTATGAACGCGCTTTCTCTTTTAATATCTGCACCCGCTGATTCTTGTGTTTGCGCTGAATCTGGCGTCAGCAAGTTAGTTATTATTATTAGTGACTATTCTTTACATTATCTAGCCAGTCTCATTTAAAGCGATATTTGATTCTGCTGTCCTATTTGAACGTCCACCACACGGCACTTTTGAATTTATTCTAAGATTTCACAGATTCGAATTGTTAGGCGCTCAGCATTTACTCTACAGTACATTTTCAACCATCATGTCACTGCGAAGAAGAATTGCTGGTAAGTGTGAGTTTCAGCACGGGGATTTATTAAAGATATCCGTGATTGTTCACTAAACGACCTTCGAATACGGTAACTGTTTCAACCCGAAAGTCCATAGTACTCTGTACGAGTAATTAAAATGTGAAATATTGTGAAAATTATATCGTAAATAAATTGTGAATGGTCGTGCAGTATTCCTTGGTGATTCATACGAGTCCATGACATTATCCCCCAACGACAGTTTCCCCAGCGACAATTTCCCCACCGACATTTTCCCTTACGACAGTATCCCCACACGACATTTTCCCCATCCTAATATTACGTGCTGTAATAATTACGATCTGCCGACAATCGCAGTCGCGGTCATTTCCTCACCTTGATTTTTTTTTAAGTTTGAACTTAAAGTTATTTATTCGGATCGTAACTCAAGAAGATTATATGCCAATGAATGAAAAGTGATCAACAATTCCTGCTGCATGAAAGCGGCAAACATTTGTTATTATTATTTGATCACTTCATCAACACTGCCGATATTTTCCAATAGATTACTATAGACATTCGAATTTGAATTGAAAATATTTAATTCATAACGATTTAGACAGAACTGAACTTCAAATTAAAAACGTTTAATTCATAACGATAAACGAAACTGAACTTTCAAACAATACATTATCAAAAATAAAATAAAAAATGTACTCCAAAGTATTGATTATTCACTTTATAGGCGCAGAATATATATAGCCTTGCTGCAAATTGACGAAATAACACGATATTTCATTGGAATTCAAATTTGATGCGGTCGGTAGGCCTACATAAGAATGCCAAGAAATAAATAACAGCCAGAAAACAGATCGTAATTATTACAGCACGTAATATTAGGGTGGGGAAAATGTCGCCTGGGGAAAAATGTCGTGTGGGGATACTGTCGTGGGGAAAATGTCGGTGGGAAAAATGTCGCTGGGGAAACTGTCGTTGGGGGATAATGTCGGTACCCCGATTCGTACATGTAGATGCGTTCTTTATGGTATTTTTAATGTAATTTCAGTACCGCGGCACGCATTCATCAAATTTTGTATTGACCCAATAAAGTTATCATTAAAGACCAGAGAACATAATCTGACAAAACTACCGGTATATATCTCCCTTTTATACTGGTATATATATAGGCAGTTGGTGTGTATTCAGATGAGTCAATAACATTAAATGTCATAATTCTAAACACATGGCACAGCACAAAATTTTACCGAAAACGCGGGGTGTTTTTTTCAAGAGATAACGTGTAAAAATATTGAGAATATCCATGTGAGCACAGGTAAGTGAATTCAATAAACTTGTTTTATTGTAGTTATAAACAGCTGACATGGAACAACATTGTCCAGTAAATGCTGGTTGTTATTTCAAGAGATTAAACGCAGAAATATACAGCATATTAAGAAAACTGTAGCCACCTCGCACCTGGACGTCTTGGAATTAACGACAACATTATCATGTTGATAGTGTGTTTACAGGCCCATATTTACACCATCACATTTGATTTGACAAAATAATCAAAATTCTGTACGTTTTCGACATGAAAACCATTAATATAAACTTTCCCACACTAACCATAAAATAACCATTTACCACGCATATGAAAACATTATTTCTTAAATTTTCACTCAAAAAGTAAGGTACACAAAATTCGCATTTACATGTACCTCGCTCCAGAAACAAATATAAACTGGGAAAAATAAATGTTTAATCGGTCGGGAGAAATCGCCACCGGTCAGAGGCAAAGGGAAAATTGGTGCGCAAGATGAATGATATGACTTATCAGTGGTGAGAAATGTAGGCATATATCGTTCATGATTTCAATTTACCTCAGTAGTATAGAAGTCGTGAGTCTCTTGGTATTTTGGACTTGAATAATGCCACAGGGAATGCGAGTCTGGGATGTATCATGACGTCACGGAATACGTCACGTCCGGTGATAACATCACGTCCGATCACGTGACTTTCGGGCCAATCGCGTAGGAGGTCACTTACGGTAACGTGACAGGGGAGAATATAAGTCTATGATTTTGTGAAAAAAATGCGGAAAACGGACTTTACACACAGTCAAATTGGACTAAGTGGACCCTACGTGGTCGTAAGAGGTCGTGAAGGGTCTCAACTTTGAAGCGCTCGTCAAGATCGGTCGCGTGACTGAGGAGAGGATGCAAAACTAGGACTTCCTCGAAAAACGGACGGGTGTGAAAAGCGGACTTCTGTCATGTGAATGTGTGTCATATGGAATCGAGCAGACTTGGGGAACGCTCCGTAAGGCACGTGACTTGTGGTTGGATGCCACACTAGGACTTTCCAGAAAACAAAAACCGGAAGAGTGAACGATATACGGGAAAACGGAATGCGCATCAAGTCACGTGTATATGGGTCTACATGGGTTGTATAGGTTGGAGGAACACTCGTCGACGGCACCAGAAGTGACGTCATGGTGCATATTCGGGTACGTACCGGTGATTTAGGGACAATTCTGGGTGCACATATGGCGTACAGGATCTTGGCTTGAGGTCTCGGCATGTAGACTACGACTGGGATGATTTTAATCGAAAGTGATGTTATAGTGTGCATGCCCAGTCGAGGAGTAGTAGAGAAAGTGACATCTTAGGGATGGAAACTCTAAATGAACCGTTTATGTGGATGCTGGGGATACCATGGGCGATATGATGTAGTTGGCAGGGCACGATGGATCTGTCTAATCTGAGAGTGTTAACTCCCTTGGGTACAGACTGTGTGAGTGAGTGAATGAGTGAACGAGTGAGTTAGAAGTGAACGTATGAGTTAGTTAGATGTGAGTGATGGAGTGAGTAGGTGAGAGGTGCCCAACGTGGCGACGCCCTAGGGCTGGGAGTACGACACACATACACACGCACACACACCACAATACCTGGTCCATAATCTCCTAACACGTTAACGCAATCAGATGAGCGAAAGAGAGATGGGGAACCAAAACATAGTGTATTTCATACTTATTATCTTCTCCATCACATTACAATCCATACCGCGTGAGCCGCGCTCGGTGTGTTATCAATTCTCGTGAGCTATTATCCATGCATCAGACACATCGTCGGCCGTGTTGACTCTTGTCCAATCAGGAAATTGCTTTTGTGTTGAATGAATGAATGAATGAATGAATATTTATTCACCACACAGCAAGAGAAGACAGATATGCAGAATATACAGAAATGAGTAGTTAGCCGCATATGTGGCGGGAATAAAACCCCAGGGGGCTTGTTCTATCCCTAATTAACAAGTGAATAGAAATAGAATAATTTCAGCGACAGGACTATATATAGGTTTTGTGGAAATAAAATTATATACAAATCATGGAAATGTTATTATATATACAGAGGCGGTGAATAAGATATAAGCACCACTATTGCTAATTTGTCGAGAAATCAATGCTTAGGACGAGAACATTTAGTTTTGCAAAAGTACATAAATAGACGTGACGCGCTGGATAGACAACCGAGCATGCTTAACTAGTGAAAAGAAGGTCGGATGAAAGCTCACAGATTGCAGGAGAGTACAGAGTAAAATAAATAACTAGTAAGACATCGGTTGAAATGAGTTGTACGTATACCAGGTTAACGTGTCACAAACTGTTTAACAGGATTTTTTTCAGGCGAGATTTAAAAAGAGACTTGGAGGCGCAAGATTTCAGGCTGACAGGTAGTGAATTCCATAATCGGGGTCCCTTTATTTTACAAGAATAGAATGAGAGTTGCGATTTATAAAACAGCCTGTATAAATTAAGGTTGGCCTGTCTGGTTGGATAGTTGTGTATAGCAGATAGCTTAGTGGAGTAATTTTGCAAGCTGGAGGGAAGAAAGACTGAATGATAGAAAAATTTGTGCGCAAATATCAAAATAAGATAATCATTTATTGTATGTATAGGAAGAATATTTAGCTCCAAGAATAGGTTTCCGGTATGTGCTAATCTGGTACTGGATGTTACAATGCGAATAAGCCTTTTTTGCAAAATAATTAATGGCTGGAGGTGTGTGGGATATGTGTTGGCCCAGACCATGCTGCAATAGGAGACGTAAGAGTAGAATAATGAGTAATGTAAAATTATTAGGGTCTTTCTGTTTACACAATTTTTAATATTGTTTAATATACCTATATTTCTAGATAATTTTGAGCATAATGATCCAATATGTGACTGCCACGTTAACTTGTCGCTAAAGATGATTCCGATGTTGCGTCAGTTTTCGGCCATGCTTGCTCTTGTTCGTGTTCAATGGCCATTCTTCGCTATGGTCCATTCCAAAGCCTTCGCGCAGTCTAGGATAATGTATAGTCAACATACCATGGAAGAGCTGTTTTCGTATTTCGACAGCACATTTCAGAGCTTCTGTGGATGGCAAACCCACATCCGCTGCCAAGTGACGAGTGGTCATGAAGAATGACCTATGCGTGCGATCGAGTTTGAATTCCAGTGGCATCAGGCGATGCAGTTATAGATCGCCATGTCTGTTTTCCTGATGAAGGCGCGCATCTCATTCTGGATGAAAGCCACATCAATGGCATATGCCTTGTAGTAATAGTACAAACATTCTCTTTGAGATAATTTATTGATATAACAAGATTATTTGACTCTTGGTGACCGAAAAGGAGACCCCCTTGTCTTTTTCCCGGCTAACTGGATAACTGTAGAGTACACGTTTATAGGAATGGCTTCATCGCGGAGCGAATATACAGCATAATGTCAGTTTGCTTATTTTTACCAGGCTGATTTCACCTAAAGCACTCAATTTTGTCTCGTTTTCAATACAAACCATATGCTCGAGAAAAAAATCCACAGCATGATTTTCTGTGTACTACATGGTACATTAGGGTGCACTCCACACTTGCCACGGTTTCTTACAAATGGTCCCTCCCTAATTTTATAATAAGGAAGGTCGCCTGTTTTTGACAGCATGATAATTCTTCTTCCCTCTCTACTAATTGATATTTATAGTATCACCCTGCTGGACGTAATCATTCCTTCAAACGAGGATATAACAATTGCTTGCTTATCGCACCTACGCGCCACTACAGAGTTAAACGTTTCCGGAATTGAATATCTGGCAGGCCAAAATCCTCACTTTTTCGGGGGACGACTTTGACACATTTTGTACATTTTATGGAGTTTTTCAGAAAAGTTGAGGAAGGTTTAAGGAGGATTGCACGTCTTTCCTTTTCAATTTGAATAGCTCACTTGTCTCCTGGAATAATGGCATGAGTGTGCCCATTCGAAAAATATATACTTTTACGGGGGTTTTGTTAAATTTTTTACATATATTTAAGGCCGAAGACTCGAACCCATGTCTATTTTTAACCGCACATGATTTAGGTGTGGAATGCACCCTTAGTAGTGGTATTATATATTTGCTGTATAGCTTCATACAACAGTTATCTCCCCTGTACTGACATATAGTTTGTGTGATTGATGGAATCAGGTCCTATAACCACAAAATAAACTTGCCAGAAGTAATTTTTAATACGAAATCACTCGGCAGCACGGGATAAATGAAAAGAATTTGTACTCTACGGGTTTGACAATTATTCTTGAAGTTCATCGAAGATAGTAGAGTGCAAAATGACCGTCAATTTGGCTGTTTTTTGAGTTCTGGTTAGGCTTTCTCTGTTTATCTCGCTTCATTGAAAAGCTGAGCATCAATCCTGGTCTACATATAGCTGGGTAAACGTTGATTCTATAGCGCAAAGGGATTCTTAAGTATTAACCTAAAAACTCAGCTCGATGTGGCAAATTCCACAAAACAAAGGTGGGGTGGGGGAAAGATAATTGATCTGATATCCACAATACGGCGGATAGTAAGTAAGTGTTGTTTACCGCTATGCTTGAACACACTCACAGGTTAACATGAACAGGAAAAAATTTGAGAAAAATCACGTCAAACTTGCACACACAGTTTCACAGAAATGGCCCTTCCCTGATTTCATTCCTACGTTTATAGTTGCTGATATCTCGGGTCATTAATGTTTCAATGACATCAGCTATGCTCCTTTGGTGAGCGCGAGAATCATGACTCATTTTCCGCAAGAAAATTTGACAATTAGGGATAGTTCATAGTTCCTGTTTCTTTTTAACCATTTAAAATTGACCGCTCGACGTGAAAGACGAGGCGTGTATTTCTGTGGAAAATGGAGCGTATATGACCATTTTTTCCTACATTGTGATGGGTTTTCAGTAAAATTGAAGCAATTGTAAAGGGGTTTGCAATGATTTTTTTGCAATAAAAATGGCAGATGCTTTGTAGTAATGGTACAAACATTCTATTTCAGGTGATATATGGATATAACAGGCTTGCGTTAAAGATTATTTGACCATTGGTGATCGGATGGGGACCCCATTTTTTTAAATTTCCGACTGGAACTGGATAACTCTAGATTGTACTCTAATAGTAAATACTGTACAATGCCTGAATAATGATCAAGGAAATCTTCAACTCGGTGTGATCGTCATCTTTTGGGAAAAATCCTGTGTGATATGACTATTGTATATCCCGGTTAAGATGCTTTCTCATCTCCAAAAACTGTGATACGCAAAAACAGATCTTGAGTGAAATCCGTATCTGGACCATTTGCATACATGTTGTCTTTTAATCTTTGTATTAGATATCAACATTCGTGATCCCAGAAGAATGTACGCGTACCGCGGTAATTATGCAGGAATGACTGCGCAGTAATTACTGTGCTCCTACCGCGTTGCTACTGCATTGCAACTGCGCGACCACCGCGTTGCTACCGCGTTGGTACTGCGCTGGTACTGGGCCTCTACTGCGCTGCTACTGGGCCTCTACCGCGCAAGACTTGACTTTTAATGAGAGCGGTACTGTAAGTCATTATTTGAAGCATATTTAACCTACGGGAAGTCCTAATGCGGCTCGAAATCCCTACACAAAATTTATATTACTCTGACAAAGTTTCTTTTTTGATACTAGTATTACAATTCGGAAATTTGCTGTTTGATACTTGGACACAAAATAATCATCACCACGTTCAGCATGACCACCACAGCACTATCTAGGCCCCCATTCATAAGCACCACACTCATTGCATATATTACAACATATATTATCGGAATATATACATATTTCTGGTATACATCTGGCGACCGTTTGAAATAAAAGCTCCCCACCGATATGATGCAGAGCGCTTATTTTACTATAGACTACAGCTGGTGTAGCGATCAGATTATCCCTTCTCGCATACACCACGACTTTACGCATAGCAGTGACTGGAGGAAAATTCCAGTTCGGGCTGCAACGGGCTGCATGAGCAATTTGCGTGCCAGATGTCCCAGGATATCAATAAAAATGCCTATTTTTTTTAGATAAATTAAAAATCAAAATATCCATCTTTTGTCACACTTATCCCAGAGATCTTCCATTAATTTGACGTTGTATTCATACTTATCTCATATGCATATTGCGATTACTTGAAATATTTCCTTTTCAGATAAACAGAACACGTTTTTGAATTAAACGCAACAACAACAGCAGCAGCAACAAAAGAGACCTACCTCATAAGATATATGTTTCCTCTTCTTTCGATGCACTTGTATCTTACTTTTTGGTGGTTTTCTTTGTTTATATAAATTAAAGCATGCGCTCGGATTCGCATGAAACTTTTCGTCATGGGTCCCGTAAACAACCATTTGTCTCGCAGCTTTGGGCTAATTGTACAAGATCTCCCACCTGAAAAAATAACGAAACAAATGGATTCCTGATCATTGTATAGCTCTTTTCATTTCATCAACCACAAATCACTATTCTTATCGTAGACTTTAGCTAGGAATTTCCAAGGGGTTGGTTTTCATAAATCTTTAAATTTAGGCATCATTTCACGCAATTTGTTGCATCTAAGGAGTAATGTTGAGTGAAATATTCCACAGTGGCTTCATTCGCAGGGGTCAGGGATGAGAGTTTTGCGGATCATCCGGGAAGAGAGAAAACGCGGCGAAAAGTCTCAGTATATCTTAGTTATTTAAGAAGAAGAAAAGTGAGGAAACAAGATTCGCGATTTGAACAAAATGAGAAATATTCCCAATAAAAAGTCATTTATAATGGTACACCGCTTGTGTACAGCCAAATCGGACCATGGAGCCATCTCGCAATCTACACCAAGTAAACGTTTTACTGTATATTTCATTCATTTTCATTCATGAACCTCGATATACTCTACTCGTGCCGTAAATGTCAACAATAATCAATAAATCACCATGAGCGAATGGCACACTGGGAGTGGCCCAAGTGATACAGAGGCCGATGAACGAAAGCATAATTACCGATGTGGTATTGGGCTGGAGCGATATGCAAGAGGTGACACAAATTGACGACGGCTAGTGACTAAAAAGCAACCTTATGATACAGGAAAGCATTCGTCGACACCTAACATTCATTGAATTCTCTGACGTAGCCTTAGTATCTCAGCGCTTTTATTGCAGCAGGATCCTACCATATACAGGTAATAAATTGGAGCGATATGCAAGAGGTGGGAAAAATTGACGACATCTGGTGACTAAAAAGCAACCACATGACTCTACAGGAAAGCATTCGTCGACACCTAACATTCAGATTCGAGAATTCGGTGGATTCTCGGATGTAGCCTTAGTATATCCTAAGTATTGAGGACCTTCACAGATCTCCTGTAATAACGTTCTATGTTTCCTTCCATTCCTGTATTTACTGTGCTTCGGTTTAACAGCTTCCTCAGAAAAGTTGGGAAACTCCGGCCATTCAACGTGGATATGGGATCCACATCCGAACAAACAAGCTTTTCAGAGGATGTAAACCCTAGCTAGTTGTGGAGAAAGAGCCTTCCGAGCCTCCCGCGCATGCGTGGTGGGTTGTGGGTTGTAGGTGCGCACTTCCAGTTGAGTATGTGCAGGGGGATCAAACTGCTCTTCCGAATGCGCAACTCCCGGTCACGTGACTTTCGGAACATCCGGAGAATTCCTCTCGACGTCATCAATTCGGAGATAAACAAGTCTCAATATGTTTTGTGAACATCCGATACGTCACGTGTGTGTAGGGGCGGTGAATGCATTGTGATCTATACGGTACACATACACCCTTTCTTATTACATGGTTACCTGGAATACATCCTTTAGTATTACCATACGGTATACATCTATAGATATTACAAGGGTACATTTCGCAAAATGTAGACATAGATCATTGCAGTCAAGACGACCATCGGTCATTTCTGTGCAGGTTGAAACTTGTCCTCAGAAATTGGATGAGTCAGGAAATTTCATTGGAAATTACAACACAAATAAGGGAAGTGGGAATAGGTGCCGACATACTGACAGAGCGACATGACTTCACAGTATAGTCTTCTGGTTAACCTATTCTAAAGCACATACCAAGACTAACGATTCGTGATATGTGTTGTATCTCAGGTACGCCTTTATTGTACCTGTTCAAGTGGCAACTTGGATGACATGACCACACGGCCTCTAGGACCGGCATAAGCGGTAGTAGATACAAATCTAGAGAGCTATGATGGAAATGCTCTGACAACTCGTATATTGGTTATTGGTGAGCTGTGTCGTTGCATCTTCATTTCATCCAGCCAATTTCTACGTTCCCACTTCGAACCTGCCTTGATTTATCTGACTCCTTCAGCATTCAAAATCCGAGGTGCAAATTTCACCAACTAACGACAGAAGAACCAATCAGAACGTACACATCGATTGCGAGTGAAGTCACATAGAGTGACATCATCCTCTATTAGCGGCGTCCTTCCTCCTAATATGGTGCCCACTAATTAGGTCAGCCAATCATTAGCGCTCTTGTGCGACCCATTTCGGATTTCAAATGTTTTCGAGGTCAGTGACGTCTCGTGTCTATTTATAAGTTATTTGAACATTAAAGGGGTCCAGATATATCAAGGGAAGTTCGAAGTGGGAACGTAGAAATTGGCTGGATAAAATGAAGATGTGTCGTTGTGACAACTCGTACACTGGGGATTGGTGAGCTGTATCGTCGTCAGATGAAAATGACGGCATTTAACACAAAAGACTAGTCTGTAAGGCCCGATGTCGACCCAGCATCAACTTCCCACAATGCCAACATATATCAAAGACCAAAAGGTCTGTACAGGAGGCGGGCCTCGGGGACGAAACGTCCACTAGCAGAATCTCGCCATATACAGGTAAAAATTATAACACATATAAGGGGAGTGGGAAGAGGTGCCGACATACTGACGGATCCACATGACTTCACAGTATAGTCTTCTGGTTAACCTATTCTAAAGCACATACCAAGCATCTAACGATTCGTGATATGTGTTGTATCTCAGGTACGTTTTTATTGTACCTCTTCATGTGGCAACTTGGATGATATGACCACACGGCCCCTAGCACCGGTATATTAAAGTGGTATTGCTTTGGAACAGTACGTTATTGATTGGTTTAAGCGAGAAAAAGTTGAACCTACAGTACTCGATGATTGGCTGGACCTCACCAAGAGCAAGGTCGTTGAAACAATCCGCCATATTGACAGAAGTACCCTTTCCCAAGCAAAACAAGTACTGAGAAGCCCCAATTCGCAAGAAGTTCTAGCAAATCTCCAGAGTAAATTCGTCATAGTCCCAGCAGACAAAGCTCCAAATAATATAATATTCATATGTAAATATTACTATTACCAGGTGCTGGTTAAAGAATTGAGTGTAAACATATCGTCATCAAATACGTCTACTTACTCTCAAACTGCATTTACTCTGGAAGATTTATTTATCACAAAACGTTTCTCAAGGAAAGAGGTATTTGTCTTCCAACCAAACATAACGATATACCAAAAGTATACTGGACTCCCAAAATGCATAAATCACCATACAAAGATAGATTCATAGCTGGTTCTAGAAGCTGCACCACCAAGCTTCTTTCAGCCCTGTTGACGAGGGCCCTTCAGGAGGGAAAAGCATTTTGGGAAAGGTATTGCGCCACTATTTCTAAAAACTCTGGCGTTGAATGTATGTCGATATTGAAAAACTCAAAATGTCTTAGAGAAGAACTTGATGCTAAAGGTCACATACCGTATAGATATGTATCCACATGGGATGTCTCGACTCTCTATACCACAATCCCTCATCAGGACCTTATTGACCGTCTAAGTTCATTAATAGTATCTGTGTTCAAGAAAACTGATCGTAGATATATTAATGTCGGAAGCCATAAAGCATTCTTTAGCTCTACTACATACAAGAGATATCATTCATGGGATGTTTCTTTGTTTATAGAGTTGTATGAATTTCTCATTAAAAATATCTATGTGAAATTTGGCAACACAATATATCAACAGGATATAGGTATTCCAATAGGTACTAATTGTGCACCCCTATTGGCTGACCTATATCTGTTCTCTTATGAATAGACTATATGCAGGCGCTTTCAAAAACCGATCCATTCAAAGCCCGTTCCTTCTCATTCACCAAACGCTATATAGACGATCTTCTCGCAGTGGATAATCGCTATATAAATGACGCAGTGAAGAATATATATCCACCTTCACTGGATTTGAAGGAAACTACAGATAACCCTACAGGCACATCGTATTTAGACCTATATCTCTATAAAAATGAAGCGGGCCTTCTCTCTCGTCGACTGTATGATAAAAGAGATGATTACAATTTCGACATCGTAAACTATCCCTTTTTGGACAGTAATATTCCAGTGGGACCTGCATATGGCGTATACATATCACGCCTAGTAGCATTTCCTAGATCCTGTGTTAAATAAAACAGGGCTACACCACCAAGCGCCTCCACTCAAAGTTTCTCAAATTTGGCGATACATATCGCGTGCTGATAGCAAAATACGAGCGTAGCGTGCAAGATCTATGGCGTTACGTTTCGTAACTTGTGTCTAATTCCGCTTAACCCGGGGCTAGGGGCCGTATGAACCCATGTACTTCAAGATCCTCATGGTACTCATATGAACAGTCACAATCAAAGCGTGACTGAGATACATCATTCTTTAGATGACGACTTTACAACGAATATTATGGATTAAGAATACTGATCAGCGATACGGATTTGATATTTTTGGAACATCATGATGTCTTGCCGGCATCATTGAAAACTGTTGACCGCTTCTCTCTTGCAGGAAACAAGCCTATGTTTATGTATACTATGATTGTCTTTTTGAATTTGGTGCTAATACTGTTATATGGAATATGGAATAGGTCTTTGGATTATGGACGCGGATATTCTCTAATGGACGACGGTTGAATTATGAATGACGGACCAGACGCTTGTGATTAGATACTAATCTAGAAAGCTATGATGGAAATGCTCTGACAACTCGTATATTGGTAATCTGGAAAACTGCCAAGCCGGTAGAAAGTCCAGTTGGGAGTCTATAACAAGAAAGAGAATGACGAGAGACCTTGAGGTATCATCAAATGAAACTCCTGGATCCTGATAGCCTGATGTGGAACGCTTTTCCGAGGAGGAGAAGGGCGTGGAACATGAGAGTTTCACACAACTAGATTTTTGGACCCAGATGTGCGCCATGGGGTATTGTGGGTATGAGAATATGGGTCTGGCTCCACTGCTATAGTTATTCTCCCTGTAGGGTACCGAGTACAGATTAAGTGAGTGAGTTAGATACGAATGTGTAAGTGAGTGAGTGAGGTACGAAAGAGTGAGTTAATGAGTGAGGTACAAGTGAGGGAGTGAGTGTTTTATCATATTGATCATATTGAGAGCATACAAACTGATACTGAAAGCTGAAAGCTCGACCGCTGATAGTCAGACTACGTCCCAGGTAAGCCTGAGTGAAGAAGAATGAGACTGCCGGTATATTTTGGATGAGGTTATTAATACTCACGCTGCGGCGATCGATCAGTATAACTCACAACAGGCTACATCAACCTGCGCCACGGGATCAGGAAAACTGCCATGACCCTCTATGAAAAGTATAGCTTATAGGTCCCACGTACTGGACCATCATGAAAACTAAGGGTGCATTAAAAAACAAGCCTCAGATTTCACAAATCGACATAATCGTGGTATTTAAGTCCCGGAATATTCATTATTAATTAAATAGTCCGATAAATGTCACTTTTATATGAGTACAGCTCACATAGTCAATTTTGAAATTATGCAGGTTGACGTACTTATAGAGACAGATTGTTGGCACTGAACAGTTTCAAAGTGGGTTACATTGACTAATAGTCAAATTCTTCACACTGAAGTCGGGAACCTTCGCAAGCCTCAATTGAAACGATCATTGAAGGTTCCCTGAACCAGTGCGGATGAATAAACGCACAACTAACCCTCAAATAGTACCCTCCTCACACTTATCGTGATTCCGAGGACGAAGATAACAACATACACATGCTTCACTGGCACCATCCCGAGAATAAACCTGAGAGTATGTCGTTCTCATTCTTACAAAGTTATACCTGGCTGGTATCGGTATGGGAGTATCGAGTGTTCCCTTTAAATCTATTGGATATTATAATAAGACGCAACATTAAGGGAGTAGAGGACTTTCATTTCCCTGCTCTTATGGGGCTACAACATGGTGATTTGTCTACTATTTCAAAACAAGCTGAATTTCCTAACAGAAGTACCCAGACATCTCCAAATGGGATAAAAATCAACAAAAGACACACAAAACCATTTACGCGTTTTATTGGTGGATCGATAGTGTGATAGGACTGACCGAAAAAGTTGGCATTTGGAGGGTGCATTATGCCTCTTGCATATCGCTCCAATCTGAAATCTCCCAAAGCTCAGTCTTAGGCATTTTCAACAAGAAGGATACTTGTAGATAATAAATGAACCTCCAATAATATTCCCTGCCCCCCACGCCGATTCCCCTCCTCCACCACCTCCTGGAAATAGGACTGGGAATGCTCAGTTTATCTGTTATACCGCTAATATTATCTAAGAAAGCATGGTGTCCCCCTGTTTTTATTACATATAAGCAATATACAGGCAACAATTAGACGCAACATTAAATAGGCGGCATGTATTGACAAGAAGTCATATGACCCCACAGACAAATACACTGGCTGCATGTTTTGTGTCCCAATCATGCTTTTATTGTAGCTGTTTATGTGGACATATCGAATAACATGACGACACGACCCCTAGCACCGACTGGGTCGGTATCAGAGACAAATATTTAAGGGTGATGAAGTAATAGCCCTATCAAGTCATCTGTTGGAAAATGATGAACTATTTGACCACCAGATAAGACAAACCAAAGGACAACGAGATCGTCTATCTAACGCGTAGCATGAAGAATTGACGGAAAATGTTTTTAGCATTCTCTCTATTGAGTCGTATACATTGTGAAATGTATGAGATATGTAAAAGAAGAGAAAATTTAACGACTAAAAACCAACCGACTCCATAAGAAAGTATATTTCGGCACCTCACATTCAGACTAGAATACGGAGGATTCTAAGACTTAGCCTTGGTATCTCAGTCGCGCTTTTATTGTAGCTGTGGAAACTATGTGAAAGGCCATGCACACGGATCCTGTGGTTTTCTGCCTTCTGTACTTTCAATGCTTTAATTGCTGTTTCCTGCTCAGTCGAAATGTACTCACAGATATGATGCGGAGATCACATGTTGTTTTTGCCCAGAAAGAAGTTCAGATATTATAGGATACATCAATTTGGAACACTACCTTACTAATTTCTCATTCTATGCAGTGGATGGCGTGAACGCTTATCTCCGACCGACGAGCCGCCTGTGGACAATCAAAGCTAAATACTCGAACATAAAATTACTAATTTGTCTGGCATATAATCGGTGTCTAATTTGTTTTGCTACTGGAGAGTCGGCGATATGTATAAAATCGATCTCCCGGTAATAAAGTCTTCTGTATCAAGAATGATTGAACACGATTTGTGCAAATCAGCGTGGAATAAAAGTGGCATAATACACGCATGGAATTTGAACACGAGACTGGATTTTGTAGAGGAGAAATATGTGGTATTGTATTTAAAATACCGTGAATTCTCATATAATTGTCTAACGATCTGAAACTGAAGCGAATAAATAACAAGTTGTCAAAGGAATAGACGACATTAAAAGGAAACGGGACATTATTATGGCGTATTGGTATGCCTTTCCCTCGTTAATAAATATTCGCGTCCTGATTTCGGATGATAAATCAGAATTAAATAGATTACTGCCCAAAGTATCCCGGCGCCTTTTGTGCCATAACAGACGCACAAGTATTGATTTCCGTTCCTGGACACTGAGATAATAGAGAGGGAGTGTTTGGATCTAGAAACAGAATTCCTCTAATCTCGAAAGAACACATAACTTTACCCTCGAATTAGAAAATATTTGTGAATATTGTAACCGATTTCCAATTATTGGAAAGGAAAGAATTATGAATGACGACTGATCACTGAATGTCAGATCAGACGGATTTATTATACATACAATGCGCCTGTTTTGATATCTTCTGCAAATCAGTTGGCACCGTTATTTCAGCCGCATGCGTTTACATAAAAGTATCAGATCCGAAATTCAGTAACTGACCGTCGTCCGTGACGAATTTCCGCGTTAAGAATCGAAGGACATAATCCATAAGACAAAATATTTTTGGCAACAAATTTTCATCTATTAAAAGATATATATTACACCGTACTGAATCGACAAGTATGATTATAGGTGAATGCACCAGTCCATTTGTCATGCGACCATGAACTGTAGGTTGGATCACTTCACATTGAAGCCGCATAACAGCTGCAATGTTATAATGAGGCAACATATGATTATATATCAGATATGTCGACAGTCCATGGTAGCTACCATTTGTCTTGGCAACAGTCCATTTGGCGAATCATTGGATCAGACGATGTGCTCTCTGTGCATCATTCACAAGTGCATGTTGACCTACCATGGACTGTCGATCGGTCCGATGATGATACCATGGACTGTCGTAATATCAGACAGACAGAGAATAAATTATTAATGGTTCATATTCCTCTTAAACACACACAAGTGGAAGGAATCGAGAGATGAATGAGTCAGTGATAGATGAGGCAGGTAGTAAGTTCCCACGTGTTCATTTTGTGCTCATTTCTTCACACTATAATTCGATGCTAATACCTACCATGGACTGTCTACCAACACCTAAAAACACCTCTCGCCGCAAAAATGTTTAAAATTTTTGTTAACTTGAAATAGTAATAACCCTACATTTGGTGACAATATAGTACGATATCTCTCCTTCAAAAAATGACTGGACACCAGTAACCATACCTGCCATCGATATGCTGAAAGTCGTTCATTTTCGGCTGTGGTCACTGTCGTCTGGTCAGACACACGCCCACGCTTGATAACGAAAGCACCGAAAAACCTACCATTGACTGTGATTTGACACGTGACCGGCGGTTTTCACCTATAATCATACTTGTCGATTCAGTAGGGTGTATTACATCTATGAGCATGAAATTTTTAGGTTATATTGAAATATAGTCTTGTTAACAGAATTTGGACAAAATGAAGACCTGATCGCATTCAGGACAGGTTCCAATTTCATAGGTTTGGGACATGACCAAAGGCAAATAACTTCTAAAAGGCCTACACTGTAGATATATATGCAGGCAATATTATATACGTGTTCATGGTCTATAGATCGGTTTGTAGGACCTCCCATACATTCCTTGGGGGTGAGAATGTACCAATTTTTCCTTTAACGTTTTATAAATTGAGCATTTGCCAAGCGCAGCTTTTCCATATGAATTAAGAAAACACACACAGGAAGGGGAGAAATTAGCGGCTTTAGATCGTTGATGCACCATCTCCAGCAGGTGGACACAGTTGGCTCGGTTTGCATTTGTGCTCGTTTAGGAGTAAGTTCCGGACTGATCTACCAGATATTTCCGTGAACTCCACGTGCGTGGTGGTAATGAGTGCGAATAGCAAAGAAATGATGCTTTGAAGATAGAAGCAGGAAACCCGAAACATTGGGCGAACAGTACAGATTCACAAACAGTCCCGCAGTTTATCTCCTGCCTAACTTGAGGCCAAACGAAGCAGAATCCCTTTAAAAGGAGAATTAAGTGGCGCTTACATAGGGAAAACGTTACATAAGTGAAGCCAAAAATTAATTTCTTCAATTCTGCAAAAAAATATGTATTTCGTACAAAATACCGAAGTTTTATATTGTGAGCATTTCATTTTGAAATAGGGATTGAGTCTGTTTTTGTTTTTCACTTAAAAAGAAAAGACTTTTTAATATATCTAAAATATGAAACAGTTTGGTTCGTATCATTTTCAGATGCCATAATAGTGCTGAGCTGAAAGACCGGTGTGAAAGAAAGGAATTTTCCCGGAATAAATCTCCCTTTTCATGTATTCCTCTAGCTACTATTCAGGGATATATGTCTTACCCGAGCTGCAAATCAAGAATAAATGTCTTAGTTGGGTTAACGGACAGGACCCGGACATTTATTCCTATCGGGCAATCTTTCCTTTCACATGGGTGTAAAGGAGAGGAATTGTAGTCCGCTTCCTCTTATAATCCAGCTAGGATTTTCTTATAACACACACGTATTGGGAATGGAAACGGACTAAGTTTACAGTCTAAAGTTCGTAGAACTGTGATCCATTTCACAGTCTCACTGGAACAAAACCATCCGTCCCTTTCGGACACACACCCTCAACAGTATCCTAACTTCTAATGGTTTCAAAGTAAACCAATGAATCATTGTCTAAATTCTATGACCGAGATATCTAAGTCTTTCTTATTTATTAACAATCCGTGATTAGTAATACCAAGAAATACAATAATGAAGCAATGCCCTTTCTGAAAAGGCAGAAAAGCATATACATACCTCTGGACTCCTCAATGAAGAACATAGCACAGATCATTAGTATCGTCCGTGAGATATCCATTTGTGCATGGAAACGATTAAAAACCAGCGGAGCGGAAGACGGAGTGGGACAAGACGTTGTCTACACCAGAATGAAGTGATTTATTCGTGGACACTCCGGACCAATCGATACATTGGTCATCCACAATACAACACACGTGGGAAAACATCCCCGTGGTGGTCAATTTTTCGCGTTCGAACAACCTGGCTCGTTTGATATCTCTCAAGAATTGTGTTAAGCAGGTGGTAGTTCTAAATTTCCATACAACGGAGGCCTCAAGAAGTGAAAAAAAAGAGTTGTTTTTTCTCTTCTGTCTGTAAATGCGTATTATCCCCAACCTCTCTCCATCTCAAACTGTTTGTTCAGGAACAAGGCACAGGCGCAGCATAAATTTAGTTGCAACTCCATCGGATGTTATGTGTTCCTCTAATATTAGCAGATATTCCCAATTCGCGAGTGACTGAACGCTTTCATTCATCACGTCTCGAAGATTCCGTTTTATTTGCCGACAACTCCGAGTCCATGTCTAATATGAATTTTCCAATTAATTAACGCCTTGGATGAGGTCTCGTGGAATCCCTTGATAACCTAAAGCAATCTGGCTCAACAGCTCTTGGCGATTGTCGGCTCATATATACCGCTATTCTTCGCAGCAAATGCCAAACCTGTGTACGATCATCAATATATGTGAATTCATTAACTAGAGAAATTAATCCAGTGGCGTTCATAGCTAAAAAAGAACTCGACCATTGCGGTTCATTTTTTTCCAAGAATAAAAACACAAATAATTTTTCCACATACAGTTCGGTACGGAATCCGCTTAGATATCGATTTTCTTTGACAATGTCCATGCAGATACAGCGAGTTTGACTCGTCGACGGAATAATCCAAATTTTAAAGTACAGCGGGTGGCTCCATCACACATACGAAACATGTATTGAAACTTTCAAGCTTGTAAACTCTTGGTTAGGAACGACACACAAAAAGCTCTCTCCGGATGTATTTATGGGCTGGTGTATTGAAGCCCCTGTGATATTCTATAACAGTCTAATTGCTGCATAGCAGGACGAGAACCAGCCATACGTCATTCATTGATTACAACCAGAAGCATTTAGTCACGTGCCATATAAGCGTCCAGATAATTGCGCATTAGAAAAACATTTATCGGATTATATGCCAGAAAGGAATATTTCATAGACTGAGTACATTCTAGAAAGCAGTTCCCACAGAAATATATGCTGAGAAGGGATAGGCCTTGAGACATGACTGGATGACGAGTGGGTCGGGATTGGGTGGGCGAGAGGGGGCAAAGTGAATGGGCGTTGATCCGCAATCAATCGCCTAAAATATCATAGCTACGTACCGAGTCGAATCGTACCTAGTCCAATTTGCATGGGGCAGCAGTGGGTCATCTTCATGTTTCCGAATATATCGGTTTCCATATTGCCGGTAGGGATCAATGTGGCCATGAAAACAAGAGTTACCGTTAAATTGTATTGAAATTCTCCAGACACTCTCGTATCTGTAATCTGGTATATGTAAGGCGATACTGAACAGGTGGCCCCCTTAGCTAAGTTTTATACATGTAGCTACCATGGTAACTGTGTACCAATCGTTAGTCCTTCCTCATATCTCACTTAAACTTCATGAATTAATGTATGACCCGGAAAATATAAACCACTTTACCCGCTGCTTCCGATGATTCTTTAAAAATCCTTTCAGTTTTCGTCCTCGTACAAGCGATGACGATCACCTTTGATTATATAGTTGAAATAATATACCCCTTACCACTTCATCTCATGATCGTCCAACTACAACTTCTAAACAGACGTCTGCTGACAAAGATCTGTCCAATCCGAACATTATAATTAAAGAGGCTGATAAAGGTAAAGCCGTAGGGGTAATGGATAGAGAGTATTACAGGCACAAGATTCTTGAAATGTTCAACGATAAAGACACTAACAAAGAAATCGAAAGGAGTCCAAACAACAGAACTCCACAAACTTATTCGGAAATACGAGAAAATTGCAACCAGAATGGAAATAGAATTTCTAACTAAATTCGAGTCCAAAAACTAGCAAATTTTATGGTCTCCCTAAAATTCATAATCAGTAAAATAAAAAAGTCGGGAATACAGTGTGCTCTGTAGGCCTCTGAATCTCAAATTTAGACCCATTATCGCTGGTCCGTCATCTTCAACACAAATGATTAGCCATTTAACTGATATCTTGCTAAGAATTTTTCTCAAGCACTTTGAAAGTTATGTAAGGAATAATTTATATATTTCAATCACTTACCCACTGAAGTGATCACTGATAATAAAATGACCACTTTCGATGTTTACATCCTATACACCAGTATCCCACATAATTTGTGATTAGTAGCTATTCACTACTGGCTCGTTCAACATCCAGGCACTGTCCATGTCCTATTGTCTAAAACGTTCATTTTAGATAGCATAAAACTCATTCTGGACAGTAACTCATTTTGTTTCAATAACACTCGCTACTTGCTTTTGGAGACTGCCATGGGTACAAAAATGGCCCCAGTATACGCAATCCTAGTTTGGACCATTTAAAAATACCCTTTGCGAAAGAGTTAGATCAACATATGAGGAATATTTTAGCATTGAATTCGAAGGAATGTGGAAAAGATATATTGACGATTGCGTCATTTTTTGGCCCTTCGTAAAGGAACCTGTCGCGTATTTACACGCACTTATAATTGTTTTGCATCTACACATGTCGTTTAGTATGGAATAAAATAACAATGAGAGACCATTTTCCTACGAACACACAAAAAATCACAACACAAAGAAATACACAGGATTTAATCAAATACTTTAAAGTGAAATACGTAATAATATATAAATAATCATACACAGGCTAATTATATTTGAGGACTATACTCTAGAATTGGTCGTTATAATACTTCAGATTTTAATAATTCCATAATATGATATTGTTAATATTGATATAAATTGATACGGTATATTAATAATTCTTGATTTCATCGATACCATCACTTATTACGAACCAGTTTTCTGTCATTTAGCCGGAATATTAGGGAATGTGCTTCACATTTAACTGCTTTTTCAAGTCGTTATCCTTTTTACAAAGTTCAAGAGGGTAGTCAGGCTTTGTTAGATCACACGAAAATTCTATTTATTGAAACAAGCAGCCAGAGGATGCTAGGTCCCCCGCCGAAATGGCAGCAATATTTTTTAGCATTGTTGGTCTCAGGGGATATACATGAGGGAGGCAACTGCTGCTTCATATAGGCGTTGGATGTGGAAGGGTCTTTCTGCCTTCCCAAGTTTTAAGATCAACTCAGAACGGTTGACTGAAAGTTGATTGCTTCTGTAATATAGTTTCCATGCAGTGAAGCATGGAAATTATGTAACCGAGAAGCAACCCCAAGTGACATCTCAAGGCATTATCTGCAAACCAAATTTGACAAGAAGCTGAAGGCATCCTCAACCTATTGCCCGGAAACCAAATTTTAAATTTGCCACCAGCTGTCGCCACCTGTAGGTGCAAGTGGGCGAAATGCAATCCCAGGCATCATCTCATGGCATGGTACATGTATTAGCCTATAGTATTGGACCCTTCTACGAAGGGCGAATGATCAGCTGATGCAGCAACAACAACATTTTCCCAGTTAGACGGCAGATTTTGAAATCAAAAACGAGGCCGCGCTATGTCATCAGTCAACTGAGACAGTCACGTGGTTGTGTATGAAAATTGGGGTGGCTCCTATAAATAATGATCCAATGAAAATGCTTGTATTATAGTTTAAAATGGCGGGGTCGAATGACCAATCACTGAAGGGGAGACAGCTGGAACAGTACGCTGACACTGTCTGTTAATACAGGGGTGTCGGAAGCAAATTCAAAGTGGTACGGCAACTATCACTTTAGGCGAGTGTCCAGGGGCCGCCCAGGCCCCAGAAGCTCCTGGGGTCTAGATCGCCGAAGAAGCGTTCTGATCGATTTTTGGCGAATCAAAATCACTCTGCATTGAAGTGTATTTTTAGTTCTTTCCTAACCCTTTTACCATGAAAACGCAATCGATGGTGGTTTTCTGCGATGCTGAATTACAAAAAAATGGTGTATAGTATAGTACCGTAACCTAGACACATTGTGTAGAAGTAACCGAGATAATTCTTATGGACAATGGGGTGTTGATAAATTCATTACAGAAGTAACGCCATCTACATTCATAATTTAGCTAGCTATACTTCTGCAATAATAACGCTGCCGCTCATAGTTTGTATAATGGGCCATGGCTGCTAACAGTAAATTACTTCATGGACAAGGGACCGCAAAAAGAAAAAGAAAAAAAATGTGAGAAAACGTCTCTACCCCGTCCATCATTACAATTACTTGCAGGGAATTACTTGGGAATTACTATAAAGAGGGGGAGCTAACGCCCTCACTAGACCCCTCGCCCCACTTCCCATTTCCAACACTCCACAGGGCCTGCGAGAGAGCAAAGGAGAAAAGCGACCAAGCAGGGGTCCGGGAAGAGCCTGAGAGGGTGGTACCCCCATTGCAGCGTTAGCGCTTTTTATATAAAACAAGAGCCCAAGGGGCTTCAATATACGCCCGTATATCTGGAATTACATCGGTCTAAATTTCAAGGTTCTTTAATAGGAAAAGGAAAATAGTAGTTTTCCTGCAAATGGATTCTTTTCAGACTAGAGAATTTTTCATGAAGGAAGAAGAAAGTGAAGAAGTAAACCTTTGTTCTTGAGTAAATAAAGAGGTATGAAGTTCATAAAGGATCGCTCTCCCCATTAAATTAGTAAATGTATGGTTTTTATTTCACAACAGTTTAACTAAATGTAGCTGTTTCAAACATGGGATTCAACTCCACAGGACAAATGCCAGATACATGTAGGGGAGAAAACTCTCTGAATATTCCAACCTAACTCATAGCTAAACTTGATTCAGTTTTGGGAGACTGTGACCTTGACCTTTGACAAATTGATCTCAAAATGTCTGGCTCCTCGTTGCCATGCAAGTTAAGGTATACTCAAAGTTTGGTACCAATCCATACCTTGAAACTAGATCGAGATATCGCATGGACAATAAATGTTAATGGATGAATGGACAGAACGAAACATCGCATTACACGACCTCATCTTCGACAGGCATATCAAAATGTGACTTTTAATGATTTCTTGATTTTGGGGTCACAGTGACCTTGACATTTGACTCACAGTTTGGTATATAACACATGTCCCTAATGTATCTACTGGCAGAATTTTTTTCCCCTGATTTTGGGGTCACAGTGACCTTTGACCTTGACCGAATTTTTGGTATGTGACACTTCATTTCTCCCTATTAGAAATTTTTAATGATTTCCTGATTTTTAGGTCACACTGACCTTTGACCTTGATATTGGGGCCACAGTGACCTTGACCTACATTTTAGTAGGTGACACATCGTGTCCCCCTAATGTATCTACTGGCACAACAAAATTTTATTTTTAATAATTTCCTGATGCGACACTTCATTTCCCCCTATTGAATCCACTCACAAAAAATTAGAAATTTTTAATGATTTCCTGATTTTTCGGTCACACTGACCTTTGACCTCTGACCTTGACCTACATTTGGTATGCAACATATCGTTTTCCCCTAGGGCATCCACTCACCAAAAATTAGAACTGTAGATAGAAAACTGTCAATGATCAATAATTTCCTGATTTTAGGCAACAGTAACCTTTAACCTCTGACCGCGACCTCAATTTTGATACGCGACACATCGTCTCCACCTAGCATATGCACTCACAAAAAATTGCAACTGTGGATAGAAAAGGTTCACATATATGGACCGGATACGAACACTTCAGTGATTTCCTGTTTTTTTTAGGCCAGTGACCTTTGACCTCGACCTACATTTGGTATGCAACACATCGTTCCCCCTAGGGCATCCACTCACCAAAAACTTAATAAGTGGTTCTAACGACTTAATGCTGCAATTTCATCGGTCAATTAAGTCGCTATAACGACATAATAAGTCGTTATAACGACTTAATAGGGGCTGACAAAAAAATTCCATGTCCCTTTTACGGCTCCGTACGTTAGGCCGTATATTGTTTGAAATACAAGATCGGGTACGGATGGATGCAGCCAGAAACAACCTATAGCCTGGTAGGCCTATCACATATTGGACAAGCGGAAAATGGAATTCGTATGAAGAAAATTAATTTTTTGTTTCGTTGATAAAATAACGTGAACACCAAACCGGCATCATGCATATGAACGCACATGCACAATCGAAATTGTCCCGAGAGGGCTAGCCGGTACTCAGAGCCGCTAATAAATTCAATGGCGCTTTGGACCGATCAGAGTATTATTCAACTTGGAAGCTATCAAATCGGCTTGCATTTCTAGTTTGTTTTTTTAGGTTGTGTTTTCTTCTTTCATTCTTCGTTTTCTTCTTTCTTTCTTTCTTTCAGTTTTTTTTGCGCAAAAGTGGTATGGCCATGGCCGTACCGCTTCTGACGCCCTTGTAATATCCTGATTTAACAGAGAGTTCTACAGTCTAGGTACATGTATCAGCATGCGAACTTTGGGAAGAATCTGAAGAGGGGTCTTCAAGTTATTGCCCGGAAACCGAATTTAGATTTATAGGCACAAGACGTGTGTGAAACACAATCCCAAGCGACATCTTAGGGCATATAAATACCAAATTGAGAAGAATCTGTTGTCAAATTATTGCCAGAACAATTTTCAGATTTGTCCACCACGTGTCGCCACCAGTAGGCCTATGCAGAGGAAGGCGAACTACAATCCTAGGGGACATATCATGGCATGGTATCTGCATACCAAATTGGAGAAGAATCCGATGAACGAAATCAAATTTAGATTTTGACACGAGATGGTGCTACCTGTAGGCGCAAGTGAGCAAAGCGCAATCTCAAGTGACATCTTATGTCATGGTATTACCCGAAGACAAATTTGGGATTTTGCCACCAGGTGGCGCCACCTGTAAGTGCAAATGAGTGAAAGGCAATCCCATGCAACATCTCCTGGCATGGTACATGCATGCTAAAGTTGAGAAGAATGCATGCAGTTCTCAATTGTTATTGGCCAAAAGCAAATTTCAGATTTTGTAATCAGGTGGCATCAACTTCTAAGCAGAAGTGGATAACGCAATCCCAAGCAACATCTCATGGCAAGGTACAATGTATATGCATGCCTAATTTAGGAAGAATTCGATGAGCAGCTCTCAAGTTATTGCCCAGAACCTAATTTCGAGTGACATTTCAAAGCGTTTCAAAGTTATTGCTTGCAGCACAAAATAACGGAAAGAACCCTAGTGGCGCCACCTTCAAGAAGATCTTTCTGAAACACAATACCAATCAACATCTTGTCACAAGGAATGCATATATGCCAAATATTGAAGAAACTAGATACAGTCGATCGAATACGATCAAGAATTCATCCCTATTGCTTCTTTAGTAAAGGAAACATTCATTCATATTGTGAAGAAAGTAAAATCATAAAACTTAGCGAAAACATCATTAACATGGCCCCATAGGATACCTTGAGGGAAGGTACCAACATACCAAATTTAAAGAATCCGTTTCGGTCCAACATGCAATTGCTGTCCGGAAATGCAATTTTACCTTGGCCCACAGGTTAGAGCCATGTATAGGCAGATAGGCATAAAAAATAATCCCAACAGCGATCTTGAGGCAGGATTCCTTGACATTGGAAATAGAAAATGTTAACTTGGCCTACCGGTGGCACCACCTATGATCTGATCGACAAGAAAAACAATCCCAAGCGAAACCTTCAGGTAAGGTATATGTATTCATATACCAAACTTAGAAAAAATTCAGTCAAGTTTTAAAAAGTTATTGTATTTTGGAAATATAATTTAAAATTGGCCCCCCAGGTGGCACCACCTATATGTGGATCAGCATGAAAAACAATGCCAAACGAGAAATTGAGGTGAGGTACCTACACACCAAATTTGGAATGAATCGGTTAAGGTTTTCAAGTTATTGTCTAAAAACACTTTACTTAGCTTTCAGGTGGTGCCCCCTGTACACGAATCAACACGAATAACATTCTCAAGCCAGATCTTGAGGCAAGATACCCAGACACCAAATTTGAAAGAATTCTGAAGGTTTTCAAAAGTTATTGTCTGGAGATGCAATTTTAACTTGGCCCCCAGGTGGCGCGACCAAGGGGCGGATTAGCATGAAAAACAATTCCAAGCAAGATCTACAGACAAGGGACCCACTTACCAATACAATACGAAGCTGCGCATTTGAAAACCCCTCGGCTCTGGGCGCCAGCCATTCATAATGTATTCAATTTGAACAAAGATGTCAGGAACACCAAGCAGTCAAGTGACAAATATACAGATTATCAAAATTTTTGCAATTAGAAATGGCCCCTAAGGTTTCCATCCAATCAGAGAAACCGGTATTCATTCCACAAATCTCTTGATGCATTGATAATGTATACCACATTTTACATTGAGCATTTGAACAGTGTCAGAGATAGAGATCATTAATGATTTTGCATAAATTAAAGATGGCTGCCCATCGTTTTCGCCACTCAGAGGAACTAATGTGGTTATTCATTAATGTGAGTCTCTTCATAGATCGATGCTGTAAACCAAGTTTCGTATAGAACACTTAAATGGTATCAGAGATAAACATCATTAAAGATTTTGAATAAATTAAAGACGGCCGCCAAGATTTTCGCTCAATCAGAGAAACCAGATCTGTCATTCATCGTAAGTCTCTTGATGCATCAATGATGCATACCAAATTTTACATTGAGTGCTTCAACGGAATCCGAGATAGAGATCAATAATGATTTTGCATAAATTAAAGATGGCCACCAAGGTTTTCGGTCAATCAGGTCCCGATTCAAAGTATCTGGATGTATCGATGATGTATACCAACTTTCATATAAAACAATTCAATGGTAACCGAGATATGTATCATTATCGATTTCGCATAAATTAAAGATGGCCTCCAGGGTTTCCAGCTAATCAGAAAAGCCTGTTTGGTAATTCGTTGAAAGTTGCTTGATGTATCGATTTTGTACATCAAATTTCGTATTGAACAGTTGAATGGTTTCCGAGATATGGATCATTATCCATTTTGCATAAAATTAAAGATGGCCGCCAAGGTTTCTACCCAATCAGGTCCCAATTCAATACCCCATGGCCAAAATTGGCCGAGGGGCAAAAACATGGGTCTGTACCTGCTAAATTGAAGCCTTTTGGGGTTGCAATTCATTGACGGGTGGCAGAATTATACTAATATTGCAGACTACACACACATTTCTGCCATGATGAGATATATATGTTCAAACACAACATATGAAGGTCGGGCGAGGGCTAGTTTGGGAGATAGAGGGTGCGGCTCGGCACCCTGGGGGTGGGGACATGCTCTCCTTGAGGGTAGTGGTGGCGTGTTGACATGAAAGTCATAGAAAGCTCCCTGTACATGAACAACCGCACTGACAACTGCATGCCATCATCTGTCAGTCTGAAGACCAGCAAGGTTGAATTCAATTCAACTCAGGAAATTGATCATATGCACAGTGTGCGCCCGAACTATAGGAACTCAGTTGTAATTAATATAGTATGTTACATATGTGGACACAAATGATTCGTGCAGAAGCTTAAGGGTAAATCATATGATGTGGAATGCAATTATTTGATAGCAAGATTGAAGGAAATGTTGTCCTTCGTTTAAGATGACACGAAATTCAAAAACCAGGGATTCAGACTGTGGGGATTTCCCCGCCAGTTATTTCATATTATACTTCTGAAACAAAATATGGTTCATGCAAAAGCTTTAGGGTAAATCATATGATGTGGAATAGAATGATTTCATAGCAAAATTGAAGGCCCATTTTAATTGGAACGAACAAGAAGAAGAGAAACTCAGTGGCGCCACCTTCAGGCAGATGTTGCTGAAATGCGGTAGCAACCGGCGTCTTGTCGCAAGGAATGCGTATGCTGAATTTCTGGAGAATCCAACAAAGCATTTGACAGTTATTGCTTGCAAAGAACATCCCTTGCAAAGACATCCACGGACAGGAATGGACATGAAGAAGTGAAATCCAGTGGCGACACCTTCAGGCAGATGTTGCTGAAATGCAATGAGCGGCTGAGCCAATGTCTTTCCGCAAGGAATTCGTATGCCGAATTCAAACTGACATCCCCGGACACAATGAACCAAGATCCATTTTGACCCAGTGGCGCCACCTTCAGGCAGATGTTGCTGAAATGCAATACGGACTGGCGTCTTGTCGCAAGGAATGTGTATGCCGAATTTCGGAAGAATCCAACAAAGCGTTAGGAAGTTATCGCTTCGAACAGACATGTACAGACGTACACGGACATCCACGGACACAAAGAAGCAAGAACCAGTGGCGCCACCTTCAGGCAGATGTTGCTGAAATGCAATACGGACTGGCGTCTTGTCGCAAGGAATGCGTATTCCGAATTTCGAAAGAATCCAACAAAGCATTGGGAAGTTATCGCTTCCAACAGACATGCACGGTCGTCCACGGACACAAAGAAGCAAGAACCAGTGGCGCCACCTTCAGGCAAATGTTGCTGAAATGCAATACAGACTGGCGTCTTGTCGCAAGGAATGCGTATTCCGAATTTTGGAAGAATCCAACAAAGCGTTGGGAAGTTATCGCTTCCAACAGACATGCACGGACGTACACGGACACAAAGAAGCAAGAACCAGTGGCGCCATCTTCAGGCAGATGTTGCTGAAATGCAATACGGACCGGCGTCTTGTCGCAAGGAATGCATATTCCGAATTTCGGAAGAATCCAACAAAGCGTTAGGAAGTTATCGCTTCGAACAGACATGCACGGACGTACACGGACATCCGCGGACACAAAGAAGCAAGAACCATTTTAAAGTCCCCGGCCGCGTTGCGGCGGGGGACAAAAATTTCGCACCCACTCAATGGTAGCCGCAAGACTTAGCCTGTACAGTGTCTATAGATCAGCTAGTATTATAAATTGTGTAGGTACTATTCCAACTTACACGTTGGGGTTACTAGTTTCTTTTACTGATCACACTTAATAATATATAGACGGTTATAGATCAGTTTAGCATGTTTTAACTTCTGAAGCCACGGATTTTCCTACGGAGTAGGCTCTCATTTGCAAATTATCCGGTAATGAGTGAGTGAGTGAGTCAGTCCATCCGAATCCTATCGTCGACAAAATAAGGAAAACCGTTGACATTAGAACCTTGATTTTTTGCATGAAGGTGCATTAGGGGTCTGTTACCAGCAAGTTCTGAGCTGACCTAATTTTGATGAAAATTTCTGGTGATTTTCAAGAGTTCAGTCCGCGTCGGAGTCCTAATGCCTACCCTACTTCGTAGGTCCTGTGACGTTAATCACACTGCCATGTGTTTTGTATCGACATCATATACACTATATGGTATATAAACCATGCCATGTACAACATTCCTTGAATAGAACATAAAATTCAAAACTGCAGAATATAATAATTTAGAAAGTGAACTAGGCTATTTGTTATTATTCTTATACCATCTCTGCACATAATATGTGTGTGTAATGATTAGACGTGGAGACATGAGTGAGTAGTATTGAGAGATTATGGGACTGGACACTGAATTAGGCGAGAAATAATGATCTCATGAGGTCAGCTTCAAAGGTCAGCGGTGAGCGGTCGAAAGTTGAAAGGTTGACGTTCAGTTTGAGCTAATCAGAGACTTGAATTTTTTGGGCCGTGTTCAATGAGAGCATTGAAATCCCGGTAATACAGTAAATTGGAGCGATATGCAAGAGGTGGGAAAAATTGACGACGTCTGGTGACTAAAACGCAACCATATGACTCTACAGGAAAGTATTCGTAGTATCTCAGCCGCGCTTTTATTGCAGCTGTTCATGTGGAGACTATGACGTATCCACACGCCCCCTAGCACCGGCTTAAGCGGAATTAGATACGCTAGCCCCGGAGCTGTGATGACAGATCAGCTCAAACAACTCATCTGATGTTTATGGATGAGCATCATGACCGTCTGATGGAGTAAACGCCTTAACATGGGGTAACCTGATAAATGCAAGAAACCTAGGAAAACTAACCTGTAATGTTCGACGTCGTACGGCTTAAATTTTCCATCGAAACAATAAACCTATATATATTTGTCGAGTGACATGTACAGAGGGCGGGCTTCGGGGACTAACAGTCCACCAGCAGAATCCTACCATATACAGGTAATAAATTGGAGCGATATGCAAGAGGTGGGAGAAATTGACGACATCTGGTGACTAAAAAGCAACCATATGAGTCTACAGGAAAGTATTCGTAGATCTCAGCCGTGCTTTTATCGCAGCTGTTCATGTAGAGGCTATGAAGTATCCACACGGTCCCTAGCACCGGCTTAAGCGGAATTAGATACGCTAGTCCAGAAGCTGTGATGACAGATCAGCTCAGACAACTCATCTGATGTTTATGGATGAGCATCATGGACTTCTGATGGAGGAAACGCCTTAACCCTTTCTTTCCCAATGTTGCATTTGGCAACGTCGTGTATTTACGCCTCCTCATCTCAAATCAATCGTCGTCTGGCAACGATGGACTGAAGCGGTAATCCATGGCAGTGCACCTATTGATATATGACTGAGTTTCCCCACAGGTCAACTTTTTGCCGTCACATGACACCCTGCACCATGGTCACCCTCTAAAGCAAGAATTCTGCTCCCACACGATGTAAGTTTATGAAAAATTTCAACCATAAACTTGCTGCATCTAGATTTTGTTTTGTGTCAGTATAAGAATATTTAACACATGGGCTGGGGCATACCATGAGATTTATTTCTTCCCATCTTGTCAGATTGTTATGCGCAATTTTTTACGTTGCCATTTGGCAACACCGGGAAGATTCGATCTCTGAAATTGGTACTTTAGTACGAATCTGTTTTGTTCTAAATTTCAATACATGTGTTTATTTGCAGATGGCTAAATCATATATATTTTCGCTATCGCAAAGGCTAGAGGACTGAAACCTAACACTCTATATCTTTGGGTCAAACTCTACAGAAATATGTAAAAAAAAATCAAAGATGGCCGCCATGATGACGTCACGATGACGTCATTTTCAAAAAGCTCATTTTTGGACGATTTTTAGGTCAGAATTTTTGAAGATTTTATTTTTGGTTTTTCCCAGGCCAGGTAGGGTTCAACGTCCATTCATCAGGACAGTCGTTTTGACAATCATTCCCGGCGCCGATTATATTTTTGCATGTCTGTACAAGTTCCAACAAGATGTCAGTTCATAATTCGACTGAATCGGGGAAATTGCTCATATATTTGTCAGTCTATATATGTAACTGAAATATTGGTTGATTGGAACATGTACAAATGAATGAATATATCTTTGAATGTTTAAAATATAGCATTTTTATGCTTGAACTGGCGATTTTTGTTATTATTTGAAATAACACAGAAATAATTACCCCCAATAAGTTGATAAAGGGATGCGTTTCGTTGTGACATATTCAACAAAATATCAAGCTATGCGGTCTTATCTTCCCAATGTTGCCAAATGGCAACAGATATATCGAATAAATAAAACGAAAAATAGTTTCTGTGCCCCAAACCTATCAACTACCCGAAATACCAGATTTTTCCTACATCTGCACCCGGTAAATGCAAGGAACCTAGAAAAACTAACCTGTAATGTTCGACGTCGTACGGCTTAAATTTTCCACCGAAACAATAGAAGTAGTATAGTCTAAGCATTTACACTCAGGTTTTGCCGGGGGAGATAACTCTTGGGGAGATGACGGGGAGTTCCGCCAGGGGGCGCCACCAGCTCAAGAGACCAAAAACTACCTCCAGCACAGAAGAGTTCCAATCTAGGGGGAGGTAACTCTGGGTGACTATAGTTCCGGCAAAGGGCCCCTGGGCATGTATTCTTCCGCGGTGATGCGGTCTGGCGGTGATGCGGTCGCGGGAAGAAAACTTCCGCGGAGAAAAAGTAGTCCCCAGACTTCAAATACGCTGCATGGTCCGATTGGGTCGAGTGAGGTATCAAAGTGAAGCATTCGTGAAGGGCATCCAGTCATGGGTGGGTGCATGTAAAATTAGGATTTTTTCCCGAAACTATAAAAAGCGGAACACGGACTTTACCCCTAAAATAGGGGAAAACACCTATCAACCCTAGCCAAAAGGGCTAATATCGGTCCCCGGGCTTATTGGGACCTGCCTATCAAGTCAATGGGGTGGGTGCATGTAAAATTAGGATTTTTTCCCGAAACTATAAAAAGCGAAATACGGACTTTACCCCTAAAATAGGGGAAAACACCTATCAACCCTAGCCAAAAGGGCTAATATCGGTCCCCGGACTTATTGGGACCTGCCTATCAAGTCAATGGGGTGGGTGCATGTAAAATTAGGATTTTTTCCCGAAACTATAAAAAGTGGAATACGGACTTTACCCCTAAAATAGGGGAAAACACCTATCAACTCTAGCCAAAAGGGCTAATATCGGTCCCCGGGCTTATTGGGGCCTGCCTATCCAGTCAATGGGGTGGGTGCATGTAAAATTAGGATTGTTTTCCGAAACTATAAAAAGCGGAACTCGGACTTTACCCCTACAATAGGGGTCTGTATTATACAATATAAGGGAAAATGCCTGTATGGGGTATGGGGATGGTCATTTTTTTTCGTGGGCTTTACTATGGGTTGTGGGGTCTCGTTTTTCTCGTCTCACCAAGAAAAACACGATGGGAGGGGTCCCGGAGCGAATTATTTTGGGGAAAACACCTATCAACCTAGCCAAAAGGGCTAATATCGGTCCCCGGGCTTATTGGGACCGCCTATCAAGTCAATGGGGTGGGTGCATGTAAAATTAGGATAGGCTGTATAAAGGCTATATGGGGGGGGCTATGGGGGGGGGGGGGGCCAAAAGGGCTAATATCGGTCCCCGGGCTTATTGGGGCCTGCCTATCTCAATGGGGTGGGTGCATGTAAAATTAGGATTGTTTTCCGGCGGAACTCGGACTTTACCCCTACAATAGGGGTCTGTATTATACAATATAAGTGCCTGTATGGTGGTCAATTGTGGGCTTTACTATGGCTTGTGGGGTCTCGTTTTTCTCGTCTCGCCAACAAAACACAATGGGAAGGGTCCCGGAGCGAATTGGTGAAATTTTTGGGAAAAGTCACCGAGGTCTGTATATAGGCTCATACTGGCTATATGGGGGGGAGGGGGGGAGGGGTGGTCAATTTTTTTGTGGGTGTTACTATGGCTTGTGGGGTCTTGTTTTTCACGTCTCGTCATTTAGAACATGATGGGAGGGGTCCCGGAGAGAATCGGTGAAATTTTTGGGAAAAGTCACCGAGGTCTGTATATAGGCTCATACTGGCTATATGGAGGGAGGGGTGGTCAATTATTTTTGTGGGTGTTACTATGGGTTGTGGGGTTTCGTTTTCCTCGTCTCGCCAAGAAAATGACAATGGGAAGGGTCCCGGAGCGAATCGGTGAAATTTTTGGGAAAAGTCACCGAGGTCTGTATATAGGCTCATACCGGCTATATGAGGGGAGGGGTGGTCAAATTTTTTTGTGGGTGTTACTATGGGTTGTGGGGTCTCGTTTTTCTCGTTTCGTCATTTAGAACACAATGGGAGGGGTCCCGGAGCGAATCGGTGAAATTTTTGGGAAAAGTCACCGAGTAATCCTATACTGGCTCTGTGGGAGTATAGGTTCAACCTGGGAAATTCACACACGTTCATTGTGATATGGGTTGTTTGGTCTTGTTTTTCACGTCTCGTCATTAAGAACACGAAGGGAAGGGTCCTGGAGCGAAACGGTGAAATTTTTGGAAAAGTACCATATAGTCCATATAGTCCCATACTGGCTATATGGGGGTATAGGTTCAACCTGGGAAATTCACACACGTTCATTGTGATATGGGTTGTTTGGTCTTGTTTTTCACGTCTCGTCATTTAGAACACGATGGGAATGGTCCTGGAGCGAAACGGTGAAATTTTGGGAAAAGTACCATATAGTCCATATAGTCCCATACTGGCTATATGGGGGTATAGGTCCAATCTGGGAAATTCACATACGTTCATTGTGATATGAGTTGTTTGGATTGGTTTTTCACGTCTCCTCATTAAGAACACGATGGGAAGGGTTTCGAAGCGAAACGGTGAAATTTTTGGAAAAGTTCACCGAGGCCTGGGTAGGCTCATATAGCCCCATATTGGCTATGGGGGTATAGGCCCATACTGGGTGGACGTTTTGGGGTCTAGGTGAGCCCCTAATGATCCTATGGTGTCGTGTGAGGTCTTATTTTGAAGCTCTCGTGGAGGAGCATCCGACTGGACTAATAGTTCTTCCGTTTTCAATATTCTGCGCATGCGCAGTCTGGCCGTAGTATAGAAAGCAGGCATTTTGGGGGGTATGTGGGTGTGTGTTTCGGGTAGAGATGGGCCGCTATGGGTCCGAATGGGTCGTGGAAGGTGTCAAAGTGAAGCTTGTGTGGGGTAGAGTCAGAATGGCGTGTTTTTAAATGCAAGTCGCGTCAATCTGCGCATGCGCAGTTGGTTGTAGTAAGTAAAGTGGCCGTTTTGGGGCAGTGCAGGAAGGTATTTGGTGTCGAGATGGACCATCCTTGGTCCGAATGCGTTCTGGGAGGTGTCATTTTGTAGCTCTCGGGGTGTACATCCCGATTTGAGGGATGTTCACGTCATCTGTGACGTCATTGGTGACGTCATCAGTTCGAGTAGTAGCCAAAGTGAACATTTCTGTGTGTATACGTCTGTGTGTGTGTGTATGTGTGTGTGTGTGTGTGTGTATGTGTATGTGTCTGTGTGTATATGTCTGTGTGTGTGTGTGTATGCGTCTGTGTGTGTGCTTGCGAGAGTGTATGCGTGTGTGTATGCGTGCGTGTGTGTATGTGTATGCTTGCGTGTGTGTACGCTTGTGCGTGTATGCGTCTGCGTGTGCGTGTGTGTATGCGTTTCTGTGTATGTGTGTATGTGTGTGTGCGTGTGTGTGTGGCTGCGTATGCGTGTGTGTATGCATGTGTATGTATGTCTGTGTGTATGTGTGTTTGCTTGCGAGTGTTGTGTGCTTGCGAGTGTGTGTATGCGTGTGTGTATGCGTGCGTGTGTATATGCGTCTGTGTATGCGTGTGTGTGCGTGTGTGTATGCATGTGTGTATGCATATGTGTGTATGCGTGTGTGTGTGTAGGAGGGTACACGAATGTATCCTGATCAAGTACTTTAACGTGCAATCTATTCCCTATCAAGTACATTTTGGAGACCTAATAGTGAAAAAATCTTTTGAAATAATCGAACTCCAACTAAGAATGTCATTTTAAATTTGCAAATTCTCTATAAGAAACGATGTTTTTAAAGAAGTTTCTTCTATAAGAAACGATGTTTCTAAAACAGTTTTTGATTAAAAAAGTGTCTTTTTTGACGAGGTTACTATGCAACATTGTTACGACAAGAGCGTTCGTCAACAACAAAAAACATTGTTGACGATCGCTACAATGTTGCACCACGATCGCCACAATGTTGCACAATTATATACACACACCTAATAAGGAACGTATGTGGGCATAGGAGGGTGTGCGTGTGTGTGTGTATGCAGCATGTGTGTGTGTATACGTCTGTGTGTAGGTGTGTGTGTCGCCGTGTGCCATGATACAGACAGATGAGAGGAAGAAAGATCTACACGTTCACAAGTGTTCCTATAGTCCGGAAGTAACCTTTGACCCCTGTGCTGCTCGGAAGTGACGTCATCGTACGCAGGCGCACACACACACACACCCACCACACACACACATACCTGGTGCACCCTGTACCCTATAGCCCGTAGGGCATAGGGTACACCAGGATACCAGGAACTGACCTTTGACCCCTGCGCGCGCTAGCAATACCGGATAAAAATTGCGCGCAGGGGTCAAAGGTCAGTTCCTGGTATCCTGGTGTACCCTATGCCCTACGGGCTATAGGGTACAGGGTGCACCAGGTATGTGTGTGTGTGTGTGTGTGTGTGTGTGTGTGTGTGTGTGTATGTGTGCGCCTGCGTACGATGAAGTCATTTCCGAGCAGCGCAGGGGTCAAAGGTTACTTCCGGACTATAGGAACACTTGTGAACGTGTAGATCTTTCTTCCTCTCATCTGTCTGTATCATGGCACACGGCGACACACACACCTACACACAGACGCATACACACACACATGCTGCATACACACACACACGCACACACCCCCACACACACACACGCATACACACACATGCATACACACATGCATACACACACGCACACGCACACGTACACACACACGTCTACACACACGCAAGCACACACACACACACGCACACAAACGCATACACACACACATACACGCACACACACACGCACATGCACACATACACACACACACATGCATACGCACACATGCATACGCACACACACGCATGTACACACGCATGCAAACACACAGACACATACACACAGACGCAGACACACAGGTACACAGACACACACGCACTGCCCCAAAATGGCCACTTTACTTACTACAATCAACTGCGCATGCGCAGATTGACGCGACTTGCATTTAAAAACGCGCCATACTGACTCTACCCCACACAAGCTTCACTTTGACACCTTCCACGACCCATTCGGACCCATAGCGGTCCATCTCTACCCGAAACCCACACCCACATACCCCCCAAAATGCCTGCTTTCTATACTACGGCCAGACTGCGCATGCGCAGAATATTGAAAACGGAAGAACTATTAGTCCAGTCGGATGCTCCTCCACGAGAGCTTCAAAATAAGACCTCACACGACACCATAGGATCATTAGGGGCTCACCTAGACCCCAAAACGTCCACCCAGTATGGGCCTATACCCCCATAGCCAATATGGGGCTATATGAGCCTACCCAGGCCTCGGTGAACTTTTCCAAAAATTTCACCGTTTCGCTTCGAAACCCTTCCCATCGTGTTCTAAATGAGGAGACGTGAAAAACCAATCCAAACAACTCATATCACAATGAACGTATGTGAATTTCCCAGATTGGACCTATACCCCCATATAGCCAGTATGGGACTATATGGACTATATGGTACTTTTCCAAAAATTTCATCATTTCGCTCCAGGACCATTCCCATCGTGTTCTAAATGACGAGAGGTGAAAAACAAGACCAAACAACCCATATCACAATGAACGTGTGTGAATTTCCCAGGTTGAACCTATACCCCCACAGAGCCAGTATGGGACTATATGGACTATATGGTACTTTTCCAAAAATTTAACCGTTTCGCTCCAGGGCCCTTCCCATCGTGTTCTAAATGACGAGACGTGAAAAACAAGACCAAACAACCCATATCACAATGAACGTGTGTGAATTTCCCAGGTTGAACCTATACCCCCACAAAACCCCACCTCCACCGTTTCGCTCCAGGACCCTTCCCATCGTGTTCTAAATGACGAGACGTGAAAAACAAGACCCCACAAGCCATAGTAACACCCACAACAAAATTGACCACCCCTCCCCCCCCCCCCATATAGCCAGTATGAGCCTATATACAGACATCGGTGACTTTTCCCAAAAATTTCACCGATTCGCTCCGGGACCCTTCCCATTGTCATTTTCTTGGCGAGACGAGAAAAACGAGACCCCACAAGCCATAGTAAAGCCCACAAAAAAAATTGACCACCCCTCCCCCCATACAGGCATTTTCCCTTATATTGTATAATACAGACCCCTATTGTAGGGGTAAAGTCCGAGTTCCGCTTTTTATAGTTTCGGAAAACAATCCTAATTTTACATGCACCCACCCCATTGACTGGATAAGCAGGCCCCGATAAGCCCGGGACCGATATTAGCCCTTTTTGCTAGAGTTGATAGGTGTTTCCCCCTATTTTAGGGGTAAAGTCCGTATTCCGCTTTTTATAGTTTCGGGAAAAAATCCTAATTTTACATGCACCCACCCCATTGACTTGATAGGCAGGTCCCAATAAGTCCGGGGACCGATATTAGCCCTTTTGGCTAGGGTTGATAGGTGTTTTCCCCTATTTTAGGGGTAAAGTCCGTATTCCGCTTTTTATAGTTTCGGGGAAAAATCCTAATTTTACATGCACCCACCCCATTGACTTGATAGGCAGGTCCCAATAAGCCCGGAGACCGATATTAGCCCTTTTGGCTAGGGTTGATAGGTGTTTTCCCCTATTTTAGGGGTAAAGTCCGTGTTCCGCTTTTTATATTTTCGGGAAAAAATCCTAATTTTACATGCACCCACCCATGACTGGATGCCCCTTCACGAATGCTTCACTTTGATACCTCACTCGACCCAATCGGACCATGCAGCGTATTTGAAGTCTGGGGACTACTTTTTCTCCGCGGAAGCTTTTTTCCCGCGACCGCATCACCGCCAGACCGCATCACCGCGGATGAATACATGCCCAGTGGCCCTTTGCCGGAACTATAGTCACCCAGAGTTACCTCCCCCTAGATTGGAACTATTCTGTGCTGGAGGTAGTTTTTGGTCTCTTGAGCTGGTGGCGCCCCCTGGCGGAACTCCCCGTCATCTCCCCAAGAGTTATCTCCCCCGGCAAAACCTGAGGTTAAATGCTTAGACTATACTACTAATAGACCTACATATATTTCTCGAGTGACATGTACAGAGGGCGGACATCGGGGATTAACAGTCCACCAGCAGAATTCTACCATATACAGGTAATTAATTGGAGCGATATGCAAGAGGTGAGAAAAATTAACGACGTCTGGTGACTAAAAAGCTCCAGAAACCCTCACTCGCCTAATTTTCAAAGTTGTCATTTACGTGCTTCCGTAGTATTGGAGTTTACTTGTCAGAGTTGCTGTCGAGTATTGGCTCCACAAACTGCGGTGTCTACATTGCAGTCTGCCTAGTATGCCGGTAAGAAAACATGGCCATTTTCTCAAAATGGTTACATGAATTTCAGCGATAACAGGCAGTTAAGAATATGAAAAATGAATTTCAAATGTATTTTTTGTAGCACACTCACGAGAACTTATATCGGCTTCTGTATTATTTAAGCCTACGGCAGCGAGACAGCCAAGGAGAAATCACGAAGTGTTCTCTCAATCACAATTCCATACACTGGAATTTAAAAAAACATGAAGAAATATCCCACAAAAAGAAGACACTGTTATATTTGGGGAGTTGCGAGGTGATAATAAAAAATCAGATGCAGCGTCTAATCCTTCCAGACCGTTATTCAATATGCAGCAGCCGTAAATTAACCCTACCAGGCCTGGAGAGTCAAAATGCCCTCCCCCCCCCCTACCAAACTTTCTGCGCTATGTTCGGAACGACAACAAATTGAGAGCTGACACTCCGTGACTTTATAGTTTATCATTCATATTGGGGTCATTTTGAACCTATTTGCATAACCCCCGGAGTACAGGATCCTGGGTAAATTTAAGATGGCGGTTACATGGGGTACCAGAAAAGTGATGGTTTCGTCATTTTTCTTCAAAATTTCTGCTTTTAGACATTTTTCGGTCTATTTGGGCCCCTAGTCGTCCGATGGAGTCGTATGAGGTATGAATGTGAAGCATTCGTGAAGGAGCATCCGACGGGATGGATGAGACGTGGAACTGACGTCATTCTGCGCATGCGCAGTAGACAAAGTGTATGGAAATTGACGTTTTGGGGTCTAGGGGAGCCCCTAATGGGCCGATGGAGTCGTATGAGGTATCAATGTAAAGCAGTCGTGAAGGAGCATCCACCTGGACAAGTGCGTCGTTCGTGTTCAACATTCTGCGCATGCGCAGACAGGGAATTGTGCGAAAAAGGAATGGAAATAGACGTTTTGGGATCGACATGGGCCACTATTGGTCCGATGGAGTCGTATGAGGTATCAATGTGAAGCAGTCGTGAGGGAGCATCCGACTGGGTGGATGTGGAGTAGGAATATCGTGATTCTGCGCATGCGCAGTAGACCAAGTTTATGGAAATAGACATTTTGGGGCCGACATGGGCCAACTATGGGTCCGATGGTGTCGTATGAGGTCTTATTTTGAAGCTCTCGTGGAGAAGCATCCGACTGGACTAATGTAGGGTCGGGTTTCATCACTCTGCGCATGCGCAGTCTGGCCGTAGTATAGAAATATACACATGGGGGTGTGTTTGGGGTACTAAACCACTATGGGTCCGAATGCGTCGTGTCAAGTGGCATCTTGTAGCAACGCGAACGCCAAGCTCAACGCTTCAACGCCCTGGTGAATTAGCCCAAAAGCTCTCATTTTTCTAGACACTAATTTTCAAAGTTGTCATTTACGTGCTTCCGTAGTATTGGTAGTTTACTTGTCAGAGTTGCTGTCGAGTATTGGCTCCACAAACTGCGGTGTCTACATTGCAGTCTGCCTAGTATGCCGGTAAGAAAACATGGCCATTTTCTCAAAATGGTTACATGAATTTCAGCGATAACAGGCAGTTAAGAATATGAAAAATGAATTTCAAATGTATTTTTTGTAGCACACTCACGAGAACTTATATCGGCTTCTGTATTATTTAAGCCTACGGCAGCGAGACAGCCAAGGAGAAATCACGAAGTGTTCTCTCAATCACAATTCCATACACTGGAATTTAAAAAAACATGAAGAAATATCCCACAAAAAGAAGACACTGTTATATTTGGGGAGTTCCGAGGTGGTAATAAAAAATCAGATGCAGCGTCTAATCCTTCCAGACCGTTATTCAATATGCAGCATCCGTAAATTAACCCTACCAGGCCTGGGGAGTCAAAATGCCCTCCCCCCCCCCCCTACCAAACTTTCTGCGCTATGTTCGGAACGACAAAAAATTGAGAGCTGACACTCCGTGACTTTATAGTTTATCATTCATATTGGGGTCATTTTGAACCTATTTGCATAACCCCCGGAGTACAGGATCCTGGGTAAATTTAAGATGGCGGTTACATGGGGTACCAGAAAAGTGATGGTTTCGTCATTTTTCTTCAAAATTTCTGCTTTTAGACATTTTTCGGTCTATTTGGGCCCCTAGTCGTCCGATGGAGTCGTATGAGGTATGAATGTGAAGCATTCGTGAAGGAGCATCCGACGGGATGGATGAGACGTGGAACTGACGTCATTCTGCGCATGCGCAGTAGACAAAGTGTATGGAAATTGACGTTTTGGGGTCTAGGGGAGCCCCTAATGGGCCGATGGAGTCGTATGAGGTATCAATGTAAAGCAGTCGTGAAGGAGCATCCACCTGGACAAGTGCGTCGTTCGTGTTCAACATTCTGCGCATGCGCAGACAGGGAATTGTGCGAAAAAGGAATGGAAATAGACGTTTTGGGATCGACATGGGCCACTATTGGTCCGATGGAGTCGTATGAGGTATCAATGTGAAGCAGTCGTGAGGGAGCATCCGACTGGGTGGATGTGGAGTAGGAATATCGTGATTCTGCGCATGCGCAGTAGACCAAGTTTATGGAAATAGACATTTTGGGGCCGACATGGGCCAATATGGGTCCGATGGTGTCGTATGAGGTCTTATTTTGAAGCTCTCGTGGAGAAGCATCCGACTGGACTAATGTAGGGTCGGGTTTCATCACTCTGCGCATGCGCAGTCTGGCCGTAGTATAGAAATATACACATGGGGGTGTGTTTGGTGTACTAAACCACTATGGGTCCGAATGCGTCGTGTCAAGTGGCATCTTGTAGCAACGCCAACGCCAAGCTCAACGCTTCAACGCCCTGGTGAATTAGCCCAAAAGCTCTCATTTTTCTAGACACTAATTCATTGGAAATGCAGTGACGTCCATCAACGTCCGTCGGTACGCCCTAGCATAACGCCTTGACGTCATGATGTAGACAGATGAGAGAACAACAACAACAACAAGGATGAGAGAACAACAACAACAACAAGATTTTTCATATAGTTTATTTTCCCCTCCATCATAACATACCCACGCTGGGGGAGCCGCGTTGGGTAGGTTTACAATTCAAGAAGTCTCTTGTCCAATTAGCGGCCGCCATTTGGTCCTGTCATATTCGTTCTTGCTCGTTAGATGTATTCTCGGCTGTCCAATCAGAAGTCGCCAATTCAGAAAGTTCCATCTTTGCTCGGTGTGACCTAATATGACTCTTACTCATTCATTTATCTGTCTGTACATATGTTAGAAATCTCCTCTCTCCTCGTGCAAAGATCACACCCGGCCAAGGGTACGCCTTCAAGGCAGGTCAGGCATCGCTGGCGATGGTAGCGAAGATCTCCGGGCTCACCTCTGGTTGAACTATAACCCACACTGAAGAAATCATCTATCATTTCCATAGTTATGGGCGGGTATCTTTTGGTAACTCTTTTGGGAAGTCGAGCGGGAACCGGCACCTGTTCATCAATCTTCAGCGATTGCTCGTCTACCTTGGAATTGGCTGGCTTCTCCATTTGATCGGGTCTGGTACAGGTTGTGAGAAATGTACATCTAACATGCGTGTTTCCGTATTTATAGTTAGAGATGGGTAGGTTTACAATTCAAGAAGACTCTTGTCCAATCAGATGCCATCCTTTGCATCAGTCATATTCGTTCTTGCCCGTTAGATGTATTCCCGGCTGTCCAATCAGAAGTCGCCGTTTCAGAAAGTTCCTTCCTTTTGTTCTAGTCCTCGTCGGGCAAGCCTGGATATTGTTCGGGCAGCATGTCCTGAAACAGTTGTTTGCGCATTCTAATCGCATTTTCTAGGGCCTCGGTGGGCGGTAACCCCATATCCTCTTACAAGTGACGCTTGGTCTTCATGATGGACCTGTGCGTGGGGTCGCCTTCCATTTGAAGCGGTAGTAAGGTATACTGTTCATAGATCGCCATGGCTGTTTTCCTGATGCGGGGCCGCATTTCGGTGTACGCCTGTTGTAAGTTATCCTGTTCCGCGTCCTCGATCGTTTCAGCGTGAGTATTGATAGCTGCTGTCACAATACGATCCCAGAAGGTGGGTTCTGCCTCACTTTCCTGGGATGTAGGCTGACTATCTGAGGTCAAGCTCTCCATATCAGTAGATAGACTGTCAGCAGTCTTGGATTCGGTATCAGTCGATACACTCTCATCAATCTCTGTATCAGCATCCGCTTCAACGGACTCCTCGGCGTCTTCAATCCCATGTATATTTTTCTGGTGTCGCATCATATCGTAATGTCTAGTGAACGTGCGTTCACACTCAGAACAAATATAAGCCATGTTGACGGTTTAACGTCGACTGTGCGTGTTTTGGGAATACACTTGCTTTCATAGACAGTAAGGCCCGCCAACGCCTACCGTTACGCCTTAGCGCCCTATCTCTACGCCTTAACGCTCGTCTCAACGCTTTAACACACTTTCTTAACGCTTCAACGTCGTTTAATGATGCGTTCGAACAAATGTTGCTTTTGTGCTATTGCTCTGGCATACGCCGCTTTCCAGTTCATGCCCGAGGTTTTCAACATCGACGCTGTTCTTTCGATTTCCATATGGACTGGGTCCTTGTCCAACAATTTCATATGGGTTACGAGGTCGACATACTGCTGACGTAAAGCCCCTCGTAGTCTGGGTGCCAATCTGTTATGGGCTAAAATTGCGGCTTCTTTTTTCGAATATCCTTTGTGTTGAAACTTGTTTTCTGTGGCCCTCAACGTCTCGCCCATCTCGTCGTCCATACTTTCTTTGAACAAATCCTTCCATAGCCTCGACTTTACATTATGTTCATTCCCTTGTACGGGTTTGGTTTGGTCCTTCACGGTTGGGTGTTGCTGCTGCTGCTCTGCCAGGAGTGGACTCGGTGGATGGTGTAGGGGTATCTGACGTTGCGGTGATCCCCCGCCGGGTAACAAGTGGGTCGTCAGCCGACGATCTTCGGGGGTATGGGCTTTTAAATCTACGAACAGGTAGCCGTACGGACGACTTGTCGCCCCTTGAAACGCCTGCATGAAATGGTCGATGTTCTGAGGATAAATTCGACTACCAAACACATGGATTTGTGCTCCGTCAATGGAATTGGAGAACAACACAAAGTATTGGCAGTTCAAGGCAATATCTCTGGACACATTCCCTTGAGGAAAGAGATTCTGGGTCAAATAGATGACGGACAGATTCCGATGATGGGATCCTTTAGTAAACAAGTCGGCGACGTGTGAATTGTCCTTGGCCGCAATCATCAGATCATCTAGCACTACCACGTTGGTCTGCTCGGGGTCAAAGTGATACGGTTCGTTTATGTCGTAGGGAATCCCTGGGACGAAGCTCACATTCTGTAACCTTGTAGTTTCGTAGGCGGGCTGCCATTGGCTATAACACCAAACAACACGTGTCGGAGCTGGGGTTGCCACACCTTCCTCTAAGAACTTCATCACCCAAGACGTCTTTCCACATGTCGTAGGGCCGCTCACCGTCATCGTATAGGGATGCTCTACTGCTCTTGTTGGACCTATAGCGGGACTCGGCTGTGTCTCTCTCTTGGTTGTGTTTGCGTTGAATGTGCCTGGGCATACTATCGCGACGAGAGAAGGTTCTCTGACAGAACGTACACGTACACGACATGTTCACCAGTCGACCAATACATATGGACTGATGACGGACACATGTTCGTTCCTATATTTACACACACTACCACTACCACCACCACACACCACCACCAACATCACCACCACACACCACCACCACCACCGCAACCACCACCAACATCGCCACCGGGCGTTCGTCAACGCCCGGTGGTGGTGGTAGCTCCTGTGTGGCAGAGCTCTTGGATCGGAGCTCTTGCAGCTAGGAAATGACGTCATCGCATGCATGCGCGTACCTGTGGTGCACCCTGTACCCTATAGCCCGTAGGGAATAGGGTACACCAGGGTGCGGGTGCACCACAGGTACGCGCGCATGCATGCGATGACGTCATTTCCTAGCTCTGAGCTCCACAAGCTTTGAGCTCCAAGAGCTCCGATCCAAGAGCTCTGCCACACGGGAGCTACCACCACCACGTGTACGTTGACGTCCCGTCAACGCCCGGTGGTGTTGGTGGTGGTGGTGGTGTGTGGTGGTGATGTTGGTGGTGGTGTGTGGTAGTGTGGTAGAGTCCCGCTATAGGTCCAACAAGAGCAGTAGAGCATCCCTATACGATGACGGTGAGCGGCCCTACGGCATGTGGAAAGACGTCCTGGGTGATGAAGTTCTTATAGGAGGGTGTGCCAACCCCAGCTCCGACACGTGTTGTTTGGTGTTATAGCCAATGGCAGCCCGCCTACGAAACTACAAGGTTACAGAATGTGAGCTTCGTCCCAGGGATTCCCCACGACATAAACGAATCGTATTACTTTGACCCCGAGCAGACCAACGTGGTAGTGCTAGATGATATGATGAGTGCGGCCAAGGACAATTCACACGTCGCCGACTTGTTTACTAAAGGATCCCATCATCGGAATCTGTCCGTCATCTATTTGACCCAGAATCTCTTTCCTCAAGGGAAGGCGTCCAGAGATATTGCCTTGAACTGCCAATACTTTGTGTTGTTCTCCAATCCCATTGACAAAGCACAAATCCGTGTGTTTGGTAGTCGAATTTATCCTTAGAACATCGACCATTTCATGCAGGCGTTCCAAGGGGCGACAAGTCGTCCGTACGGCTACCTGTTCGTAGATTCAACAGCCCATACCCCCGAAGATCGTCGGCTGACGACCCACCTGTTACCCGGCGAGGGATCACCGCAACGTCATATACCCCTACACCATCCGCCGAGTCCACTCCTGGCAGAGCAGCAGCAGCAACACCCAACCGTGAAGGACCAACCCAAACCCGTACAAGGGAATGAACATAATGTGAACTCGAGGCTATGGAAGGATTTGTTCAAAGAAAGTATGGACGCTGAGATGGGCGAGACGTTGAGGGCCACAGAAAACAAGTTTCAACACAAAGGATATTCGAAAAAAGAAGCCGCAATTTTAGCCCATAACAGATTGGCACCCAGACTACGACGGGCTTTACGTCTGCAGTATGTCGACCTCGTAACCCATATGAAATTGTTGGACAAGGACCCAGTCCATATGGAAATCAAAAGAACAGCGTCGATGTTGAAAACCTCGGGCATGAACTGGAAAGCGGCGTATGTCAGAGCAATAGCACAAAAGCAACATTTGTTCGAACGCGTCATTAAACGACGCTAAAGCGTTAAGAAAGTGTGTTAAAGCGTTGAGACGAGCGTTAAAGCGTACAGATAGGGCGTTAAGGCGTAACAGTGGGGGTTGGCGGGCGTTACTGTCTATGAAAGCAAGTGTATTCCCAAAACACGCACTGTCGACGTTCAACCGTCAACATGGCTTATACTTGTTCTGAGTGTGAACGCACGTTCACCAGACATTACGATATGATGCGACACCAGAAAAATATACATGGGATTGAAGACGCCGAGGAGTCCGTTGAGGCGGATGCTGATACAGAGATTGATGAGAGTGTATCGACTGATGCCGAATCCAAGATTGCTGACAGTCTATCTACTGATATGAAGAGCTTGACCTCAGATAGTCAGCCTACATCCCAGGAAAGTGAGGCAGAACCCACCTTCTGGGATCGTATTGTGACAGCAGCTATCAATACTCACGCTGAAGCGATCGAGGACGCGGGACAGGATAACAGGCATACACCGAAATGCGGCCCCGCATCAGGAAAACAGCCATGGCGACCCCACACACAGGTCCATCATGAAGGCCAAACGTCACTTGGAAGAGGATATGGGGTTACCACCTACCGAGGCCTGGAAAATGCGATTAGAATGCGCAAACAACTGTTTCAGGACATGCTGCCTGAACAATATCCAGGCTTGCCCGACGAGGACTAGAACAAAAGGAACGAACTTTCTGAAACGGCGACTTCTGATTGGACAGCCGGGAATACATCTACCGGGCAAGAACGAATATGACTTCTTGAATTGTAAACCTACCCATCTTTAACTATAAATACGGAAACACGCATGTTAGATGTACATTTCTCACAACCTGTACCAGACCCGATCAAATGGAGAAGCCAGCCAATTCCAAGGTAGACGAGCAATCGCTGAAGATTGATGAACAGGTGCCGGTTCCCGCTCGACTTCCCAAAAGAGTTACCAAAAGATACCCGCCCATAACTATGGAAATGATAGATGATTTCTTCAGTGTGGGTTATAGTTCAACCAGGGGAGAGCCCGGAGATCTCCGCTACCATCGCCAGCGATGCCTGACCTGCCTTGAAGGAGTACCCTTGGCCGGGTGTGATCTTTGCACGAGAAGAGAGGAGATTTCCCAGTGGGCGAAGTGAGAGCTTGCCACCAAAGGCCGTTTTTTCCTTGTATGGAAAAATATGATCGCAATTATCACGAAAGAGACTTCTAACATATGTACAGCCAGATGAATGAATGAGTAAGAGTCATATTAGGTCACACCGAGCAAAGATGGAACTTTCTGAAATGGCGACTTCTGATTGGACAGCCGAGAATACATCTAACGAGCAAGAACGAATATGACAGGACCAAATGGTGGCCTCTGATTGGACAAGAGACTTCTTGAATTGTAAACCTACCCAACGCGGCTCCCCCAGCGTGGGTATGTTATGATGGAGGGGAAAATAAACTATATGAAAAAGCTTGTTGTTGTTGTTGTTCTCTCATCCTTGTTGTTGTTGTTGTTGTTCTCTCATCTGTCTACATCATGACGTCAAGGCGTTATGCTAGGGCGTACCGACGGACGTTGACGGACGTCACTCCATTTTCAATGAATTAGTGTCTAGAAAAATGAGAGCTTTTGGGCTAATTCACCAGGGCGTTGAAGCGTTGAGCTTGGCGTTGGCGGGCGTTGCTACAAGATGCCACTTGACACGACGCATTCGGACCCATAGTGGTTTAGTACCCCAAACACACCCTCATGTGTATATTTCTATACTATGGCCAAACTGCGCATGTGCAGCCCGACGATGCATTAGTCCAGTCGGATGCTTCTCCACGAGAGCTTCAAAATAAGACCTCATACGACACCATCGGACCCATATTGGCCCATGTCGGCCCCAAAATGTCTATTTCCGTACACTTGGTCTACTGCGATTGCGCAGAATGACGATATTCCTACTCCCCATCCACCCAGTCGGATGCTCCCTCGCGACTGCCTCACATTGATACCTCATACGCCTCCATCGGACCAATAGTGGCCCATGTCGATCCCAAAGCGTCTATTTCCATTCCCTTTTCCCACAATTCCCTGTCTGCGCATGGGTAGAATGTTGAACACGAACGACACATGTCCAGGTGGATGCTCCTTCACGACTGCTTTACATTGATACCTCATACGACTCCATCGGCCCATTAGGGGCTCCCCTAGACCTCAAAACGTCTATTTCCATACACTTTGTCTACTGCGCATGCGCAGAATGACGTCAGTTCCACGTCTCACCCACTCCATCGGATGCTCCTTCACGAATGCTTCACATTGATACCTCATACGACTCCATCGGACGACCAGGGGCCCAAATGGACCGAAAAATGTATATTTCCATACCCTTTTCCCACAATTCCCTGTCTGCGCATGCGCAGAAAGTTTACAACGGCCGAGGCGGATGCCCCCTCACATAGGCTTCACCTTGATACCTCATACGACTCCATCGGCCCATTAGGGGCTCCCCTAGATCCCAGAACGTCAATTTCCATACACTTTGTCTACTGCGCATGCGCAGAATGCCGATATTTCAACCCCACACCCAGCCGATCGGATGCCCCCTCACATAGGCTTCACAGTGATACCTCACTCGACTCCATAGGACCAATAGTGGCCCCCCAAGACCCCAAAACGTCTATTTTCATACCCTTTTCCCACAATTCCCTGTCTGTGCATGCGCAGAATGTTGGCAACGACCGAGACACTAGTCCAGGCAGATGCCCCCTCACGACTGCTTCACATTGATACCTCATACGACTCCATCTGCCCATTAGGGGCCCACCTCGACTCCAAAACGTCTATTTCCATACCCTTGGTCTACTGCGCATGCTCAGAATGACGATATTCCAACCCCACACCCACCCCATCGGATGCCCCTCACATAGGCTTCACATTGATACCTCACTCGACTCCATCGGCCCATTAGGGGCTCCCCTAGATCCCAAAACGTCTATTTGCACAACCATTGTCCACCGCGCAAGCGCAGAATGACGATATTTCAACCCCAGAGCCACCCCATCGGATGCCCCCTCACATAGGCTTCCCATTGATACCTCACTCAACTCCATTGGACCATTAGTGGCTCCCCTAGATCCCAAAACGTCTATTTCCATACCCTTGGTCTACCGCGGATGCGCAGAATGACGATATTTCGACCCCACACCCAGCCCATCAGATGCGCCTTCACGAATGCTTCACATTGATACCTCATACGACCCAATCGGACCAGGCAGCTTATTTGAAGTCTGGGGACTACTTTTTCTCCGCGGAGGCAGACCGCATCACCATCAGACATGACCGCATCACCGCGGAGGAATACAAGGTCAAATATTGCCAGAACTATAGTAGTCAAAACTTGGCACACAGCCAATGCTGATGCAATCTATAACCTTGAGCTGGTGGCGCCTCCTGTCGGATGCATCACGGGAATCAAGAGTTATCCCTCAAGTTTAAGTGCAAAGAGGGCAATGCGACCTTTTCCGTCTTTATACTACTACTTATACTCAATCGAGCAGAATTCTGCTAAACTTCTTACATAAATTGTATGTTCTCTCCGTATCATGCATGCACTCCAGAAAAATCAATCGTTTATCACGTGGAAAAGGGAGAGAGGGTGTGAAATGTTTGATGTATATATGGTTAAGTTCTCTGGAGGAACACTTTTTAAAATGTTGCATTGTTAGTGAAAGACAATCCCACCATCCCCAGACCACGTGGGAGGGGGGGGGGGGGGCTTTGGCTTGGTTAGACACCTTCGCTGGATTGGAAGGAAACTACAGATGGCCCTAGCCTCACTATTTAGACCTACGGTATATATCTAAAAATATTAAGCGAACCTTCTCTCTCGTCGACTTCACGACAAAATAGATGATTCCAATTTCGTCATCGTAAACTGTCCCTATCTGGACAGCAGTATACCAGAGGGACCTGCATATGGCGCATACATATCTCGCCTAGTAGCATTTGCTAGATCCTGTGTTAAATGTAACGATTTTAATCAACGTCACAAAACATTATTGTATAGAAACTTGTAAAACAGGGCTATATCATCAAGCGCCTCCAATCGAAGTTTCTCAAATTTGACGATACAAATCGCATATAGCAAAATATAGCAAGATCTATGGCTGTACTTTTCGTAACTTGTGTCTAATTCCGCTTAACCCGGGGCTAAGGGCCGTATGAACCTATGTATTTCAAGATCCTCATCGCGTTCATATGAACAGTCACAATCAAAGCTTGACTGAGATACATCATTCTAGTTTATACATCATACTCTAGATAATGACTTTACAACGTATATCATATACGGATTAAGAATACTGATCAGCGATACGGATTTGATATTTTTGGAACATCATGATGTCTTCCTGACATCATTGAAATCTGTTTTCTGTCTTCTGTCTTGCAGGAAATTAGCCTAGTTTTATGTATACTATTATTTATCATTTTAATTTGGTGCTAATTTTATTATACGAATTAGGTCTTTGGATTAAGGACGCGGAAATTCTTTAATGGACGATGGCTGAATATTGAATGACGGGCTAAACGCTTGTATACCATAATGGAATTCACCCGACTCAATGTAATAGACGACGGCTGAATATTGAATGACGGGCTAAACGCTTGTTTACCATAATGGAATTCACCCGACTCAATGTAATAGACGACGGCTGAATATTGAATGACGGGCTAAACGCTTGTATACCATAATGGAATTCACCCGACTCAATGTAATAGACGACGGCTGAATATTGAATGACGGGCTAAACGCTTGTATACCATAATGGAATTCACCCGACTCAATGTAATAGACGACGGCTGAATATTGAATGACGGGCTAAACGCTTGTATACCATAATGGAATTCACCCGACTCAATGTAATAGACGACGGCTGAATATTGAATGACGGGCTAAACGCTTGTATACCATAATGGAATTCACCCGACTCAGTGTAATAGACGACGGCTGAATATTGAATGACGGGCTAAACGCTTGTATACCATAATGGAATTCACCCGACTCAATGTAATAGACGACGGCTGAATATTGAATGACGGGCTAAACGCTTGTATACCATAATGGAATTCACCCGACTCAATGTAATAGACGACGGTTGAATATTGAATGACGGGCTAAACGTTTGTATACCATAATGGAATTCACCCGACTCAATGTAATAGACGACGGCTGAATATTGAATGACGGGCTAAACGCTTGTATACCATAATGGAATTCACCCGACTCAATGTAATAGACGATGGCTGAATATTGAATGACGGGCTAAACGCTTGTATACCATAATGGAATTCACCCGACTCAATGTAATAGACGACGGCTGAATATTGAATGACGGGCTAAACGCTTGTATACCATAATGGAATTCACCCGACTCAGTGTAATAGACGACGGCTGAATATTGAATGACGGGCTAAACGCTTGTATACCATAATGGAATTCACCCGACTCAATGTAATAGACGACGGCTGAATATTGAATGACGGGCTAAACGCTTGTATACCATAATGGAATTCACCCGACTCAATGTATAAATAGACGACGGCTGAATATTGAATGACGGGCTATACGCTTGTACCATACGAGAATTCGCCCGACTCAATGTAATGATAATATAGGGTTAACAAATGATCGGTATTGGTCTAAATTTTCGCATAACCCCCTCTCCAACCAACAGTTGCATAAAGTTAAACACATTTATATAACCACATCTCAATATAATGACTGTAATTTGGATAGAAGCAAACGCTCTCCAGAAATTACTTGTTGATTACTATTTCGAATATGTCTATGTACATGTACAAGTAATTTGATCATCTGATCAAATGGTTAACGATATACTTTGCAACTAGGACAAAACAACTAAACTTGTGTTTCCATTTTACAGCCATGTGATTACAGACTGTCTTTGGAAACTTGTTAATTATTGTCGATTACCTCCAAAACTATATATATAGGCGTATCTCAAATTCCCAATCGAACTCGCTAATTGTACACCACACACCACTATATTTCAGTCATTTTTTCAGTCTCTTGTGGGTGGGGTAATAGGTTAATTTTGTTTTCGGTCTAGGGCTCAAATTACCCAGGTATCCAATGGTGCCGCATTTGCACTTGTCCCTTTACATATTTGTAGATATTAACTCGGACCTCTTTAATGCATATTACCAGTTCGGAGCTTCAACCAATCAATGTGTACAATATTTTAACTATTATGCATCCGACTTATGTGGGTTGAGTAACGGGTCAACTTGTGTGGTTGAGCTGGGGGTTAAATTTCTACGCAGGAATCCAATGTTGATGATGGCCGGTCGGTATTGCCGTATTAAACATACGGTCGACGTTATGATCCTGTTTCTTTGAATATTAGATATAAATTTTCTGACTTTTTAAATACAGACGGAATGATAATATGCATTATATTGTTATTTTCGATAGTTTAATACTTCCTGGTGTAATTTTCTCCATTCCTGGATTAAGACAATTGATTTTCTATAGGCTATATCGCGGTAATATGCAAATTGTTTGGACCTGCTGAAACAGACGTATAGTTAGGTATATCAAACGCATGGGGTCAATGCTAATACGTGCTAAGATTAGAAAGTTTTATACTCTTTCTAATTTCTATCTGTTGGCATTTGAAGAAACTCGATTGCCTCGTCAACGACAAATATCAGAATCATTGCCTAAGCTAACTTGATGTTGGCTGATTCAGGATAGACACAGACACACATTCTGAAACTTTGCGCAGTGGCGATACCATAGCTAATGAGGGACATCCGAGGCATGGTTATTGCATGGTGATTGTGTTTGTGCTTGAAGGTGATCGTGAAAGCGAACTACTTGGACTGTGTGAGTATCCGGGAGCCTTGTAAGTGTACGGCTCCCGGCAAGTGAATTCGGCATTCGCGGGATATCGTTCGGGGTTTTGGTCCGAGACCAAAATGACTGACGGTATCAACCCATCGCGGTTGAAACGTTCGCTTCGGCCTGTGGTGGAAGGTGCTCCCCGCAGTGTGGCTCTCATGTTGCCGGCCTTTGTCGAGGCGTTGGAAAAAGTCGGTGTTCCAGTGAAAAAGATCAGGGCTCTCGGTCAACTTAAAGGGTCGAGGGAATGGTTCACCACGCTGGAAGATGTCGCTTCTTGTGAACTCCTCAACAGTAGAACCTCTTTAGATTTACCCTCAGTGAACCGAGTGTATTCCTACGACAAGTAACAAACTACGCTAAAGGTTATGTGGTTGTCCTGGTTTGTTCGCGGTTCTGAGATCACCCAGTTTGTGAAGAACTTTGGGCGGGTTATCTCAATCAGTGAGGAAACATCGATCTCCTACGGACCTGAGTACAAATTTTTCAGCCTAACCCGAACATTGTTCTAGAGTGTTCAGAGACGGGGAAATCGAAGATTCTGAACCAGTTGTCCTTTCAAAAATGTACTGCATTGATCTCCTGCATGATCTTCGTGTCCGGTAGGCAGCCGTTATGCTTGCGGTGCAACTGTATCGGGCACACCCGGAAGAAGTGCGAAGCTGAGCAGTACGGTATTTGTCGTTCCTTCGCTCATACCTCGGCAAATCACCCGAAAAGGACGTATATGTCGGTTCTGATCCAAAAAGAAGCTGATGACGACCACAATCATGACGATGAGAATCCCGTGGATCTGTTGGACAGTCAGGAGGCTGATCTTGATTTCCAGGATGCCCGGTCTAGCGTGGAAACTAGTTCGGATGCAGGATTAGACTCCGACTCTTGCAATTCACAGGCATCATCCCCCATTTCGAGCCCTGCTTCGCCCGAGGATCGTCAGTTTCCGGAGCAGGAACCCATGTCCCAAGAATATCTGTCGACGGGTAGGTCTTTGACTGACGAAATGGAGCTCAGAGTGATATCCCCTCGGATCATGCGGATACTTCCACGGATACATCGTCGAGGTCGTCAGCTCCGACTGGTGATCGGGGTCGCTCCCGTCCGTCTCGCCGTTCCTCTGGGACTGATCGTAAAAGTCGATCTCGATCACCCCATCGGGAACCTTCGAATACTCAACATCGGTCTTCTTCTCTCAAGGGTAGTAGGTTGAGTTCTGCCCAAGGATCCTCCGGAAATGAGAAGAAATTGTCTTCGAAGGTAAATGAACGATTTGTGGAAAAAATGATTGGAAGTGTTCAATGGATTTCCTCTAGACGGATATGTGAATGGACTTGATGCAATGAATAACCTCCCCCGTATGGAAGGTGTGGTCGGAACTGTTTCGTCTATGTCTTTCTATTAAATCGATTTCTAATATTGTCTCCTTATTTAATACTCTTAAATAACGGTTTGCTTACTGGTTCTAAGTTTAACATTCTGTGCACTCTATGTACAGCTTATGATATTATTTTTCTCCAGGAGACTCACATGTATTCCCTGGTGCTCCAGGGAGCATGGGAGTCTATCTGGGGAGGTAAATGTGTTTTTAGTTATGGCTCGTACCTTTCATGTGGAGTGGGTATTTTATTTAATCCTCGCCTTACCGTTAAGTTTCTAAAAGTTCATAGATATTTTTCGGGTCGCTTTGCTTTCTGTGATGTTTCCATAGGTAATTTTAATATACGTCTGATGTCTGTTTATCCATCCAGCCATGTGAGTGAGAGAAAAGTTTTCCTATAGTTCCTTATTCCCTTCTGTGTTACCAGCCGTCCAATTGGTATGGGCGGTGATTTCAATTTGATGTTCGACCCGGCTATAGATAAGGTTGGAGGAAGTTCGGACCGTGGTTTTGGCGGATTGGGTGTTCTTCGATCTATCTGTAGCGACTATGATTTAGTTGAATCCTTTCGTTTCTTATATCCCCATTCTGTTTCCACCTCCTGGTTCAACGGAAGAGTTTCTTGTCTGTTGGATCGTATTTTTATCTCTTCCTCTTTGTGTTCCTTTCTTTTCCGTTCTGATTCAACCATTGCCTCCCTGTCCGATCATTGCTTTCTTAATTCATATTTTAATAATATTCCTTGTACCAGGGTCGGGCCAGGGTATTGGCATTGTAACGTCAAAACCCTGTCCGATCGTGATTTTCGCATTGATTTTTGTCGGGTTTACCAAGGGTAAACCCTACATTAGTATCACTTTTCAGTTTTTCTTTTTTCTTCTGCACATGTGTAGTTTTGATCTCCTGCCCGGAGACTGTTCTCATTTGATGCCCCTTACAGCATTCACAACAGGCCTCGCACAAGCCATGCAATTCCAGGCGCTAAGAGTAATGGAATTTCGTTGAAAGGACATGGAAAGTCAGAGGAAATATATGTACAGAGTCCGGGAAAATGAGTGGAAAAAGCTAAGTTATTCTCTGAAGTTCAGCGAAATTTATTGCGGAATAAAAATCCAAACAGCCGTGAAACCTGTTTGCTGGTGACCCTTCGCCAGATTGGAACGAGGTCAGACAGCTCATTTACATATTTTGTGTAGTCCATTGGTTGAACTAAACTCGTGACTGTTTCCCGCTGAATTAATATTCATATTCTGTGACGTGTATTGGTCGAGGTCATAATGTCGACAGCTGATTGGCTCACGCTCTTGACATCTGTACTAATTTACGTATCAGAACAGTCGCCATTTGAACTGGTCAAATTGCAGTCGCCATTGTTCGTTGGTTTGGAATTTAGCTTTGGGCTAATTTTGCCGATGCCGGGAAAATGCAAATTTAGTGAACATTGGCTGAGACTGGATGATTATAACTGTGGTTGTCCCGTCACGGTGAGAGGACAGCAACGTACACGGTGTGTCAAACAAATGTGGATCTAGACTCGTACCTAGCCCTCAACTCACACGCACCGTTGGGGTCTAGTAAGCGACAGGCATTTTGTATTCTCTGATTGGCTGAATTACCGGTCTAAATCTAGACCGGTAAATAGACCAATGTCAATATGTGTTGTTGTTGTTCGTGTGTATCTAGTGACCAGTACTCGTCTATGGTGCGATAAAGGGCCTTGAGCGCTACGGCCACCAATCCACCAAGTATTATATAGATCCATTGTAAGATTTGATGAGCGATGATCGAGGTTCTTAGCGTAACATGTCCATGATCAGGTCAGGGGATTTGCAGCATTTCTGTTCTTCATTCAATACATAGTACTGTTCATACGCCCTATGATATGTACTTTTGTTGCTAACATTATGCAAGTTTTGTTGTTAAAAAAATAAAACTGAACGTACTTGTAGGCCTACTCGTTTGAAGCAGCAGACATTATAAATTTAGTTGACCTAGATTCTGCATTGAAGATCAACCATTGAAACGCGGAAAACAACGAATTACGTCAATTATACAGTATTTTCGCCTTCATGTTGTCTGATCGTACTGGTCTTGTTTATCTGATGATGCTAAACAATAATGATCTTGTGAACTTTGGGATAGGCCTAGGTCATAAATTTTCTGAAGATGTACCATTTTGCCGACGTCCAAACAAGCATGGAGGGGCATTGTGGGTGGAGAATACCATGGGCCAATCATTGGTTTTGGTTAAAGGTGTCCTATTTTTGTAACAAGAGAAAATCCGCACCGAAAAGTGCCTAAAAATACGAAAATAAGCCAACTTACCAACTTTAGTGAGCCATAAATCCGTGTTCGTGCATCTGCAGTGCTTCATTATTTCGGGTCTTATAATTCAGCATGAAGGCTGTATAAAATGGTCCATTTCATATCCCTTTGATAAAAGTGAAAGTTTGGCCCTTCAAACCGAACAGCTCGAGGACGATTCCCTATGTCAAGCGAACGTACACCATTCTTCCCAAATATGGGACTAATAAACTCCTCTGATGCAAGTAAACCCGACATCAGTACTTTAAGTACTTTGATTTAGATTTATGGACTGTTTTTGCCCACACTTGGTGGTGGGAAGAGTTCAAGTCGGAGACTAAGGCTCTTATCCTTTCTCACAGGAAACGTTTATCCAAAATTCGAAATTTTCGTCTTAATTCTTTGCGTAAAAAACTTTTGAATCTGCCGGTTATTAATCCCAATTCTCCCTTAGTTGACGATTTGAGAGTATGAGATTAACGATCTAGTTTAAACTTTTAATGACGGCGTCAGAATCAGAGCTAAGGCCGTTGATTTCAATTTTGACGATATCTCTTCTCGCTATGTTTTCGATAAGAAAACAGGCTTCTGCGAAGGGTAAATTCATTGACAAACTTGTTGTTAGTGATGTAGATGTTGTTGACAGTGATGGGATTATAAACGCTGCTAAATGTTTTTATTCTGAGCTATTTTCCGCTGAGCCTGTGGACGATTCTGTCATAGATTATTTATGACAGATCTTCCTTTATTGTCTGCTGAGGAGGCTCAGGTTCTCGAGGGAGCTTGAGGAGGTTAGGGCGGCGCTTTAGTCAATGACGGATTAAAGTCTAAAAGTGCTGTTTTAGTTAACGGTTTTGTTTCTGAGGAGTTTGCTCTTAATAGGGCAGTTCATCAGGGATGCGCTTTAAGCCCATTGTTGTATGTTCTCTCCTTGGAGCCTCTTCTTAACAAAATCCGCGCAGATCCGAAAATTCTGGGGCTTAATGCCCCTGATTCTAAAAGGGTAGCCAAAATTTCCGAGTTTGCAGATGATGTTACCTGCATCCTTACATCTCGGCCTTCTCTTTTTGGTTCCGGTTCTGGTTGTAAAATTAATTTTTTAAGACGTATGGGTTATGGTTAGGGGGTGGTCCGGTTCTACTGACTAGCCCTATGGTATTACATGGACGTCTAGTCCGCATAAAATTATTGGTGTTCGTTTTGCGTCGGTATCTCATGATGTTTTTTTATGAAGCTAACCGGCGTACTATCTATGAAAAGATTGTCTCTGTACTATTTATGGAAGTATCGTCATTTGTCTTTCAAGGGTCGTTCCATTTTGTTACACGTTATTGCTTTCAGTAAATTATGGTATGTGGGTTCGATATTGCCGTTACCCAAACCTTTTTGTAAAAACGGTTTTGTATTCCCAGTTCAATTTCTTTTGGGGTGGCTCTCATGAGTGCCTCAAACGTGAAGTTTTGTACAATTCTATTTCTGATGGTGGTTTTCGTTTAGTCGATATTTGTTCCAAGCTGAAAGCTTTTCATGTTATGCATATTAAAAGATTATATATGTTGTATTCGTCTAATGAATGTCCTGTGTGGTGTTTGTTTGCAGTTTACTGCATGGCTAGGCCATAAATTGCGTAATTTGTGTCCCGCTTCCTCATTCAACTAATATGTCGCCTTTTTATTCTGTTGTTTGGGATTCGTATCTGGATTTTCGTCGGGTGGCTCCGGATGCGCATATCACAGTTTTGATTACTAAGAAAGTATACCTGTTGCTGTTAAACAATCATCATATTGTTCCGCGTGTTTTTTTTTTGTATCCTAAAATTGATTTGAAATCTGTTTATAAAAATTTAGATAATGACATTTTGGCAAATAATGTTAAAAACTTTTTGTTTACATGTGTTAACCGAATTTTGTACACTGGCGATTTTCTGTCCAGAATGTACCCTCGTCGGTTTGGTTGTTACTTTTGTAGCTCAAATACGGAGTCTTTGGAGCACTTGTTTTACGAGTGTCCTACGATTCTCCCTATTTGGCAGTATATGTCTACACTTATTGATGAATTGACTCGTTTTCCTGTTATACCTTTTCGTCTGAGCTTGTCATATTCTCCTTCTTTAACAAATCTCCAAATAGATTTTATAATGATTTGTTTTTGTATCTTGTTTCAGAAATGAAATGGACTGTGTGGAAGTGCAGGAACGAAACCAAGTATCGTCAGCGCAATTTCAGTCGGAAGGCTATCATTTATTTGTTTCTTATGTCTGTTCGTTCCAGAGTTCGTTGATATTTTTCCCCCGTATGTCTGTAAATAGGTTCTTAGACCGGTGGTCATGTGATACCCGTTTGTGTTCCATAATGAATGATACTGTTGTATTCCGTATATAGTTTGCTTGTAAAGATAAATTACCCTATATATGGAGAATGTTTTATCCTGTACAATATGTATTATCCGTATGTGGATAATAAATTCAACCGTATCGAAAATACAAAAAAAAAAATTTCTATCTCTTGGCATTCGACGAAACTCGATTGCCTCATCAACGACAAATATCAGAATCAGTGCCTAAGCTAACTTGATGTTGGCTGATTCAGGATATATCTGAACATTCCTCTTTTAAATATATGCTTTAATTTCCATATCGAGCTAACAGTGTACGTTTGACGGTACACACTACTGCAACATGTGTACTATATTTCAGCCATATTTTTAACTGACTCAGGCAGGTAGGGGTAAACTTGTGAGGATGTGGCAATGTTTTAAATGTATCCATTGTAGGTATAGTCAATGACCAGCATGCTTACTGGCGTATTATCACAAATATGTTATCAAAGCTCAGATCATGCATCCTTAATGTTAGGTATGTATTTCACGAGCTTAGTAAATACAAACAGAAGCATAATTTTACACACACTTTCCTTTCAACGCGTCTTATACTTCCTCTTGTAATTCCATCTTTCCCTAAATTAAGTCATTTGATTCTCATATACAATTCAGCAAAAATGTTAGAACCTTTTTTTTTTCATGCTCTTTCTAATTTCTATACCTTGGCATTCGACCAAATAGTAAACTCCACAGTTTGGTAGCAATGGTCCCTGTCTAATTTCATAATATAGGGTAGAGTAGTAGGGAGCAAGTAAATCCGGTAACGTTTTCCAGGGCGGTAACTCTTGGTGCCCTTTTTTCCAGGTTAAAGATATAGGGGACGCCCCATCGTCTTTCACCTCTGGGGCGCCTGGGGCGCCAGGGGGCGCCACCAGCTCAAGCTCAAGGTCACGTGGAGGTCAAAAGTAGTTCCGGCAACCTGTAACCTTTGTATTCCTCCGCGGACAGAACGTAGTCCCATGTCAACCAAGTGACTTCCAATGTTAATGTATACGGGGAATGCCTAATAAGAGTATGGGAATAGACGTTTTGTGACAGTGGTCAAGTCAATGTGTGTGGGGGGAGCATGTAATATTATATTTATATATTTATATTTCCGAAAATATAAAAAGCGGAATACGGACTTTACCCCTAAAATAGGGGAAAACCCCTATCAACCCTAGCCAAAAGGGCTAATATCGGTCCCCGGGCTTACGGGACCTGCCTATCAAGTCAATGGGGTGGGTGCATGTAAAATTAGGATTTTCCCCCGAAACTATAAAAAGCGGAACACGGACTTTACCCCTACAATAGGGGTCTGTATTATACAATATAAGGGAAAATGCCTGTATGGGGTATGGGGATGGTCAAATTTTTTCGTGGGCTTTACTATGGCTTGTGGGGTCGCGTTTTTCTTGTCTCGCCAAGAAAATGACAATGGGAATGGTCCCGGAGCGAATCGGTGAAATTTTTGGGAAAAGTCACCGAGGTTCATTGTGATATGGGTTGCTTGGATTTGTTTTTCACGTCTCGTCATTTAGAACAAGATGGGAAGGGTCCCGGAGCGAAACGGTGAAATTTTTGGAAAAAGTCACCGAGGCCTGGGTAGGCCCATAGGCCTATACTGCATGGCTATGGGTGTATAGGTCCATACGGGGTGGACGTTTTGGGATCTAGGTGGGCCACTAATGGCCCGATGGGGTCGAGTGAGGTATCATGTGAAGCTTATGTGAGGGGGCAACCGATGGGATGGATGTGGGATAGGAATATCGTCATTCTGCGCATGCGCAATAGACAAAGTGTATGGAAATAGACGTTTTGGAATCTAGGGGAGCCACTAGTGGGCCGATTGGATCGAGTGAGGTATCAATGTGAAGCCTATGTGAGGGGGCATCTGATGGGGTGAGTGCGGGGTTGAAATATCGTCACTCTGCGCATGCGCAGTGGACAAAGGGTATGGAAATAGACGTTTTGGGGTCTAGGTGGGCCACTAGTGGGTCGATGGGATCGAGTGAGGTATCCATGTGAAGCCTATGTGAGGGGGCTAGACTATAGGGTGTCGTTTCCATTCTGCTGCGCAGGTCACGTGGGGTGTGACGTCACTTCCGGGTTTCACCTCCAAACCTAGAAGAGTTCCAATGTTCTCTTAGACGTCCGGATGTTCAACCTCAGGGGTTTTTTCCGGCCCGACCCGGCCCGCCGTGGCCGCAGCGCGCGCGCGCGGGGGTGATCTGATGCCGCAGCGCGCGCGGGTGATTCGGAAGTGCGTGGGTTAATCCGCAGCGCGCGCGCGCATGAAGACCCTCATACATAGCCCAATGCAGGCGCAGACGTGATGTGCCCGGATGATAGACACGGACGTCGCCGAGAAAAACACATGCAACACGTCACATACAGTCGCCCCCCTCAAGACCCTCATATATACCCGAAAAGATACGGACGTTACCGAAAAGACACGGACGTTACCGAAAAGACACGGACTTTACCGAAAAGACACGGACTTTACCGAAAAGACACGGACGTACACGAAAAGACACGAAGGTGAACGACATTGTGGAAAAGCCCCACAGACAGGTTAGTACATGCATTCCTATGGTGTTCACAGGTTACGCCCATTCACGAAGGGCCGTCACAGGACGCATTTCTAACCTTATTGACCTTATGGCGCAAGCGAGTATAACAAGTGCCACGCACGGTGTATAAAACCCTACCCAACAGGTACACTATAAAGCCACCTCTCTAACCGTTCGCTTTTCATTCCCCACCATAGCAGCGAGCGGAACAGAGCTTGCGTTATTCCAACTGACGTCCGACGTCTACCTCATCGTCAATGACAATCACCTGGAGCTGGTCCAAGACGCACCGCAGAAGGTGAAGATTTTGTTATCGGTATCAGGCTGGACTCTATTGACACGATTGTTACAGGGAAAAGACCCCGAAAGGGATTTCATGCACGTGGAAGTCGGCGTGCACCTACGCACTGCTGGGCAGGATTCCCTTTTTCCCCGGTTGGAACAGAGTGGAGGTACCTATATCACACTCTGTCCACCCTTATGGATGGCACTGAAAGATGTACTCCCCGAGGTGGATGACTTACTACATCCCGAGGTGAAAGAAGGGACTGTGGCTACCCGGTGGCTTACACCTGGCTGCTCCCTATTGTTGTACCCCAAACGAGTGGACCTCATCGACAGGGGACTTAGGTGTTGGTGTACGCCTGAACCCAAAGCGCACGTCTCTTTGTCACCGGAAGGATGGACTACCTTGAAACGGGTGTTGATGGGTGACCTGCACGGTGATAGCATTCACCTGTGTGACGACGTCTACATTTTCTGCGGTCCCTTTTTCGCTCGACTCCTCTGTCTGAACGACGGTGGTTTTACCCTGGACCCCGATCTATGGACGGCTTTGGAACAAGTAGTCCCCATTGTCGATAAGGTACTATCTCTATAGGAGCCACACAACCAATCAGAATAGTACGTATCACGGACTACACCCGTAGAGCTACATCTAGGCGCGCATGTGTGACATGGTCTATAAAACACGTCCCTCTGGATCCCACACCTTCATTTCTACGGTTGCAGAGCCATGACGGAGATCCAGCCCTATGCGACTCGCATTTTACAGCATGCCACCGTGGTTAATTCACTCACGGGTTACCGAGCAGTGGTCCGGTCCATGTTTGCAGATGGCGACGACAACGAGGGGCGACGCCAGATCCTGAACGAGTTCACAGAAGCGGTCCTCGACAGAGTGCACTCGATGGAGAGGTGTGCCATCACTCACCACTACTGGACTATGACAGCCATCCTTGATGCTCGGGCTATGCACCACGACCGCTCACGCCGGAACCAGCGACGGCTGGTTGGCCTCACAATAGTCTGTGCCCTATTGACCCTGGCGCTGTGGCATTGACAGTGGGACCTCACCATCAATACGAGGGTCAGACAGAAAACATTGTTGCAGAAACTTATAAAACAGGGCTATTCCACCAAGCGCCTCCATTCAAAGTTTCTCAAATTTGGCGATACATATCGCATGCTGATAGCAAAATACGAACGTAGCGTGCAAGATCTATGGCGCTACGTTTCGTAACTTGTATCTAATTCCGCTTAACCCGGGGCTAGGGGCCGTATGAACCCATGTACTTCAAGATCTTCATGGTACTCATATGAACAGTCACAATCAAAGCGTGACTGAGATACATCTTTTTTTTAGATGACGACTCTATAACGAATATTATGGATTAAGAATACTGATCAGCGATACGGATTTGATATTTTTGGAACATCATGATGTCTTTGCCGGCATCATTGAAAACTGTTGACCGCTTCTCTCTTGCAGGAAACAAGCCTATGTTTATGTATACTTTTGTCTTTTTGAATTTGGTGCTAATACTGTTATATGGAAATGGAATAGGTCTTTGGATTATGGACGCGGATATTCTCTAATGGACGACGGCTGGATTATGAATGACGGACTAGACGCTTGTAATTCACCGTTCGTCATTGGATCAAGCATGTCACCAGGCCTACGAGCCATCCTTCCCCTTACACCGCGGGTGGGGTTACACGTCTATGAAGATAAAGTCACCCTCGTGGAAGACCGTGGAGATGTTTGCTGGTCGCGCGCTGAGACCGTATCGAATACGGTTACGCTACACCGCGACGGCTGGACCAAATTTAAACGGGTGTTGAGCGGCGAGCTCGACGGACACCTCATCCACATAGACAATGCCATCTACGTACACCGTGGACCCTTCTTCCCACGCCTGGGCAGCTACCAACACCTACGCGAGGCTTCACCCTAGACCCCGATCTGTGGACAGCCTTCGAGAAAGTGGTGCCCATCGTTGACCAGCTGTTTACACCGGACGAGCGGTCATCAGACGAGTTGGAGTGGGCTCGTGCCCTGAGAGAAGCAGCGGCAGAACCCAATGAACAAATGTCTAGTCATGAATCAGACGACGATGCCATTGAGTACCCGGCTAGACTCAGTCAGCCGAGTGACATGACCACCCAATCCTTTGATCTCACGGGGTTCTCCCTATAAATACGAGAGACAGTCAAATCTGGTACCATTCACGTACTGACCATGACGGAACATATACTACTGGCGTATCTCAGCTTGACCCCCGAGGTTTTCCTGCACGTTTATGCGGATAAGGTCGATATCATGGAGGAGGTGGGAGACATCTGTGATGCGGACCCTACACAACCGTGCCCGGCCCACATTCGTCTGTCCCGGGAGGGCTGGACCAAATTCAAACGGGTGTTGTCTGGTGAACTGGACGGTGACCTCATCCACTTGTGTCACGATGTGTACATTCGACGCGGCCCTTTCTTTGCTCAATTGGCTCGGCTAGGTGGGGGTACAGTGCATTTTACCCTGCACCCTGATCTATGGTCTGCATTGGAAGATGCCGTGGTAGATGTGGATCAAGTGCTTATCAAGCGGTCATCAGACGAGTTGGACTGGTCGTTTACCATGGACACTGTGGAAGCCAACGAAGAAAATCAGAAATCCCGGCCCAAGATATACCCGTTATAAATAAACGATAGAGCCAGGGTCCATCATCATTTGTCACCATGAAGCGCTGGGAGAAGGTGTTGGATAACTTATACTACAGCCCCGACAGTCCGCCGGCCTATAGTGCATTGTCGGCTCTCTATCGAGCGGCCGAACCCCAGGGGATACAACGTGCCCATGTCCGAGATTGGTTAAGAAAACAAGACACCTATACCTTACATCGATCTGTCCGTCTCCATTTTCTACGGAACCCGTTCATCGTGGGAGGAATAGATGCCCAGTGGCAAGCGCATTTGTTCGATATGAGCGCCTTTGCCAAACACAACGATGGGAATCGGTATATCTTGACGTGCATCGATATACTATCCAAGTGTGCGTGGGTGGTACCCATCCGGACGAAAACGGGGGCGAATCTCATAGCGGCGTTCAAAGACATCTTCAAGACCGGGCGCAAACCTTTGTATTTGCAAACCGACGAAGGCACGGAATTCCTCAACAGACCGTTCCAACAGTTTCTGAAAGCCCAGACGGTGTTTTTCTTCCATACGTACAACGAGACCAAGGCTTCTGTGGTGGAAAGGTTCAACAGGACATTCAAAGGCCGCATGTATAAATATTTCACCTATAAGAATACAAGGCGGTACATCGATGTTCTCCCGAAACTTGTGGGTGGTTACAATCGAGCCTATCATCGGAGTATAGGGAGAGCCCCCATTAACGTGACCCAACGCAATGAAGCCCAAGTCGGGTGTGTCTTATACCCCAGGCAATCGCAGCGAACGCCGAAGGCGGTGTACAAGGTCGGCGGCCCTGTACGGATCAGTAAATTCAAAGGTCAATTTGAGAAAAGTTACTTGCCCAACTGGAGCGATGAGCACTTCCTGATTAAACGGCGCCTACCCCAACTGCAGCGATTCTATGAACTGGAACAGGTACAATAAAAGCGTACCTGAGATACAACACATATCACGAATCGTTAGATTCTTGGTATGTGCTTTAGAATAGGTTAACCAGAAGACTATTCTGTGAAGTCATGTGACGCAGTCAGTATGTCGGCACCTCTTCCCACTACCCTTATATGTGTTGTAATTCAAGGGGAACCGTTTCTAGGGACGTTTTACGAGATGGAAGTACAGCCTCTCGTAAAAAGAAAGCAAGACTACTACACGGTGGAGCAGATTTTGAAAACGGAACGTCGACGTGGCAAACTGTTTCATTTCGTCAAATGGCAAGGCTGGCCCAGTTTCTTCAATTCCTGGGTCGCTGCCAACCAGGTGAAACGACTATAAAGCCAGACACCACTACCGTCATCCTTCATTCCACGTTCGACCACGGTGCTATGGACAAGCAGCAGCTGCCTCTGAACACAGCGTCTCCCAAAACGCGCAAAGCGCAAGTGGGCTTTGTGGTGATATTGCTAACCCTGCTGAGTGTGTTGTACGGAGGTGTGTTTTACGACGTAGCCTATGTCGGCACGCTACTTAACCAACTGAGAACACCAGCCATCAGTGAAACCAGTCTACAGATAGCACCAGTCAACCCCGTATCGAGCCCAGTCACCACCACACCCCGTGTATAAGCCACGTCGAGCTCCACACCAAGTATACAGTCAACATCTACACCAAGTACACCAAGTACGTCTGAAGACCCACCGGGTTTCATCCCTCACAGCGAGCAGACAACGACGACCGACGTTGTACCCACCGCCATCATCACTCGCAGTGAACAGACAACGACGACCGACGTTGTGCCCACCACCACCACTCCAGTTCACACGTACGAAATTTACAAGAGCGGGTTACCACGACAGCGGATACACACCTCGAACCATGGACCCTCGGTGGCAGCATCCCTTCACTTGCGGCATCGCAAGACCGACGGGCTCCGGCAAAACGCACTTCGTCCGGAAGCTTCTTCAACACGCCGACAGCATGATCACTCCACCCATTGCCCGAGTCGTGTGGTCTTACGGAGAATGGCAGGCGGCGTATGCAGCAATGCCCCACATCACGTTCGTGGAAGGCCTACCCAACCTGGCCGATTTGGAACCGGACACCTTGGTGGTTCTGGATGATCTCAAGCAAGCCACCCCCGACCACCTTCGACTACGGACCGGCTTCTTTCCTGGAGAGGCCCACCACGTGTACATGCAAAAATAATGTAAACACATCGACAGTGGCTCCTCCAGCTGGAGTGTGTGTTTGATGAAGGGGATAATAAAAAGAATGAATACCACAGCATGGTTGACTTTGTGTCTGTTCTCTGAGGTCGATAAAAAGGGCAGAGTTGTGGGTTCTGGAATTAGTTGTACATGATATCCGTGTATTGAAGACGGCCCCACCCGAGTTGGTCCGAACCATTGTACGCGGTGCGGACCCTGACCGTGTACGCTGTCTGTGCGAGATCGGGTACAACCTGCTAAAAGGCAACGTACCACTGACTCCGGCTCAGAAGACCAAGTTGGCCAAGCATAAGACAGGTCTCCGAACCCTAGTCCAGAAGCGGGTCCCTCAAACACAAAAGAAAAAGGTGTTACAGAAAGGCGGCTTTCTCGGGGCCATCTCAGCACCGTTGGCCGCTTCCGTGTTGGGTCCAGTATTGGGTGGACTCTTCGGCCGACGATGAACCACACGAAAAAAATGGTCCTCGTCGAACCACGATTCCTTTAAAACCTCCAATCGCCCTACCCTGTCCCACCTACGGTGAAGACCATAAACACCCTCGATGGAGAGATGCAACAGATATTACAGAGGCCGGGGTTAAGCGACAGTGAGAAAGTACAATGGTACACTGAGACGCTTCAACGGTACATGACGTTCATGGACCAATACAAAACCCTCTCTACCCCACCACGACCACCACCACCACGTGACACACCGCCGACCGCCGATTTGGAACCGGACACCTTGGTGGTTCTGGATGATCTCATGGCGGACACGGATGCGCGGGTCACCCAACTCTTTACCAAAGGCCACCATCGACGGCTCAGCATCATCTACATTGTGCAGAATCTGTTCAGTAAAAACAAAGAACATCGGAAGATCAGCTTAAATGCCCACTACCTGGTGGTCTTCAAAAACCCGAGAGATACCACTCAACTGCTGCACCTGGCGAGACAGATGTATCCCGGCCGCATACCGTTTGCGTTGGAAGCCTTCAAAGATGCGACAACCCCTCAGCACGGGTATATGCTCTTCGACCTCAAGCAAGCCACCCCCGACCACCTTCGACTACGGACCGGCTTCTTTCCTGGAGAGGCCCACCACGTGTACATGCAAAAATAATGTAAACACATCCACAGTGGCTCCTCCAGCTGGAGTGTGTGTTTGATGAAGGGGATAATAAAAAGAATGAATACCACAGCATCGTTGACTTTGTCTCTGTTCTCTGAGGTCGATAAAAAGGGCAGAGTTGTGGGTTCTGGCATTAGTTGTACATGATGTCCGTGTATTGAAGACGGCCCCACCCGAGTTGGTCCGAACCATTGTACGCGGTGCGGACCCTGACCTTGTACGCTGTCTGTGCGAGATCGGGTACAACCTGTTAAAAGGCAACGTACCACTGACTCGGGCTCAGAAGACCAAGTTGGCCAAGCATAAGACAGGTCTCCGAACCCTAGTCCACAAGCGGGTCCCTCAAACACAAAAGAAAAAGGTGTTACAGAAAAGGCGGCTTTCTCGGGGCCATCTTAGCACCGTTGGCCGCTTCCGTGTTGGGTCCAGTATTGGGTGGACTCTTCGGCCGACGATGAACCACACGAAAAAAATGGTCCTCGTCGAACCACGATTCCTTTAAAACCTCCAATCGCCCTACCCTGTCGGTGAAGACCACCTACGGTGAAGACCATAAACACCCTCGATGGAGAGATGCAACAGATCTTACAGAGGCCGGGGTTAAGCGACAGAGAGAAAGTACAATGGTACACTGAGACGCTTCAACGGTACATGACGTTCATGGACCAATACAAAACCCTCTCTACCCCACCACGACCACCACCACCACGTGACACACCGCCGACCTCAGCAGCGCTCCAACAGCCGCCATTACCAGGGGTACCACCCACAGCCCCGCAGTGGGTGGAAGACGAAGTCCTGAAGAGTGTACCTGCATCGTTCAAGAAACAAGCTGGCCTGGTATTACAACGGATGAAACAGAATCCTAACATGACTTGGAATGATAAAGGCGAACTACTGGTACAGAATCAGGTGGTCTCCGGGATCCACATGACGGATTTAGTGAATGACCTTATGCGTAAACGCAGGTCGCACACGGATCCTCGAGGATGGGAGTTCTTCGCTCAAGGCTTGAAAGACATGCATGTACCACAGGAATTGGTGGGGAACCCCCACCGCTGGGCTTTTATGCAGCGGACCCAGCAATCGTTGGGTGGCCCACTACCTTCTTGGGAAGCCGAATGGGAACCAGAGTCACCCCCCAAAACTCGACCACCACAACGGGCACCTTCTTTTCAGACCTTTAAAAAACCACCCTTGATCAGGACACCCCACATCGCCAGAGCCGTGACACGTAGCAAGTCAACGCGACGAACACGACGGCGGACACAACCGCCCAAGGCCTGGAACACCTATTAAAACCAACAGCAGCAATATTCGCTTAACCCCGGTCTCTGTAAGATCTGTTGCATCTCTCCATCGAGGGTGTTTATGGTCTTCACCGTAGGTGGGACAGGGTAGGGGGATTGGAGGTTTTAAAGGAATCGTGGTTCGACGAGGACCATTTTTTTCGTGTGGTTCATTGTCGGCCGAAGAGTCCACCCAATACTGGACCCAACACGGAAGCGGCCAACGGTGCTAAGATCGCCCCGAGAAAGCCGCCTTTCTGTAACACCTTTTTCTTTTGTGTTTGAGGGACCCGCTTCTGGACTAGGGTTCGGAGACCTGTCTTATGCTTGGCCAACTTGGTCTTTTGAGCCGCAGTCAGTGGCACGTTGCCTTTTAACTGGTTGTACCCGATCTCGCACAGACAGCGTACAAGGTCAGGGTCTGCACCGCGTACAATGGTTCGGACCAACTCGGGTGGGGCCGTCTTCAATACACGGAGCGTGGGAGCGTGCTTCCGTACTCGCGCAGACATCATGTACAACTAATGCCAGAACCCACAACTCTGCCCTTTTTATCCACCCCAGAGAACAGAGACAAAGTCAACCATGCTGTGGTATTCATTCTTTTTATTATCCCCATTATCAAACACACACTGGGGGAGCCACTGTGGGTGTGTTTACATTATTTTTGCATGTACACGTGGTGGGCCTCTCCGGGAAAGATGCCGATCCGCAGTCGAAGGTGGTCGGGGGTGGCTTGCTTAGGTCGAAGAGCATATACCCGTGCTGAGGGGTTGTGGCATCTTTGAAGGCTTCCAACGCAAACGGTGTGCGGCCGGGATACATCTGTCTCGCCAGGTGCAGCAGTTGAGTGGTATCTCTCGGGTTTTTGAAGACCACCAGGTAGTGGGCATTTAAGCTGATCTTCCGATGTTCTTTGTTTTTACTGAACAGATTCTGCACAATGTAGATGATGCTGAGCCGTCGATGATGGCTGCCTTTGGTAAAGAGTTGGGTGACCCGCGCATCCGTGTCCGCCATGAGATCATCCAGAAGCACCAAGGTGTCCGGTTCCAAATCGGCCAGTTTGGGTAGGCCTTCCACGAACGTGATGTGGGGCATTGCTGCATACGCCGCCTGCCATTCTCCGTAACACCACACGACTCGGGCAATGGGTGGAGTGATCATGCTGTCGGCGTGTTGAAGGAGCTGCCGGAAGAAGTGCGTTTTGCCGGAGCCCGTCGGTCCTGAAGGGATGCTACCACCGAGGGTCCATGTTTCGAGGTGTATCCGCTGTCGTGGTAACCCGCTCTTGTAAATTTCGTACGAGTGAAGTGGAGTGGTGGTGGTGGGTACAACGTCGGTCGTCGTTGTCTGTTCACTGCGAGTGATGATGGTGGTGGGTACAACGTCGGTCGTCGTTGTCTGTTCACTGTGAGGGATGAAATCCGGTGGGTCTTCAGACGTACTTGGTGTAGATGTTGACTGTATACTTGGTGTGGAGCTCGACGTGGCTTGTACACGGGGTGTGGTGGTGACTGGGCTCGATACGGGGTTGACTGGTGCTATCTGTAGACTGGTTTCACTGATGGCTGGTGTTCTCAGTTGGTTAAGTAGCGTGCTGACATAGGCTACGTCGTAAAACACACCTCCGTACAACACACTCAGCAGGGTTAGCACTATCACCACAAAGCCCACTTGCGCTTTGCGCGTTTTGGGAGACGCTGTGTTCAGAGGCAGCTGCTGTTTGTCCATAGCACCGTGGTCGAACGTGGAATGAAGGATGACGGTAGTGGTATCTGGCTTTATAGTCGTTTCACCTGGTTGGCAGCGACCCAGGAATTGAAGGAACTGGGCCAGCCTTGCCATTTGACGAAATGAAACAGTTTGCCACGTCGACGTTCCGTTTTCAAAATCTGCTCAACCGTGTAGTAGTCTTGCTTTCTTTTTACGAGAGGCTGTAATTCCATCTCGTAAAACGTCCCTAGCAACGGTTCCCCTGGAAGATCTTCCAGTTCATAGACTCGCTGCTGTTGGGGTAGGCGCCGTTTAAGCAGGAAGTGGTCATCGCTCCAGTTGGGCAAGTAACTTTTCTCAAATTGACCTTTGACTTTACTGATCCGTACAGGGTCCCCGACCTTGTACACCGCCTTCGTCGTTCGCTGCGATTGCCTGGGGTACAAGACACGCCGGACTTGGGCTTCATTGCGTTGAGTCACGGTAATGGGGGCTCTCTCTATACTCCGATGATAGGCTCGATTGTAATCACTCACAAGTTTCGGGAGAACATCGATGTACCGCCTTGTATTCTTATAGGTGAAATATTTATACATGCGGCCTTTGAATGTCCTGTTGAACCTTTCCACCACGGAAGCCTTGGTGTCGTTGTACATATGGAAGAAAAACACCTTCTGGGCTTTCAGAAACTGAACGGTCTGTTGAGGAATTCCGTGCCTTCGTCGGTTTGCAAATACAAAGGTTTGCGCCCGGTCTTGAAGATGTCTTTGAACGCCGCTATGAGATTCGCCCCCGTTTTCGTCCGGATGGGTACCACCCACGCATACTTGGATAGGATATAGATGCACGTAAAGATATACCGATTCCCATCGTTGTGTTTGGCAAAGGCGCTCATATCGACCAAATCCGCTTGACACTGGGCATCTATTCCTCCCACGATGACCTGGTTCCGTAGAAAATGGCGACGGGCAGATCGATGTAAGGTATAGGTGTCTTGTTTTCTTAACCAATCTCGGACTTGGGCACGTTGTATCCCCTGGGGTTTGGCCGCTCGATAGAAAGCCGACAATGCACTATAGGCCGCCGGACTGTCGGGACTGTAGTATAAGTTATCCAACACCTTCTCCCAGCGCTTCATGGTGACAAATGGCGATGGACCCTGGCTCTATCGTTTAATTATAACGGGTATATCTTGGGCCGGAGTTTCTGATTTTCTTCGTTGGCTTCCACAGTGTCCATGGTAAATGACCAGTCCAACTCGTCTGATGACCGCTTGATAAGCACTTGATCCACATCTACCAGGCATCTTCCAATGCAGACCATAGATCAGGGTGAAGGATAAACTGCACTGTACCCCCATCTAGCCGAGCCAATTGCGCAAAGAAAGGGCCGCGTCGGATGTACACATCATGACACAAGTGGATGAGGTCGCCGTCCAGTTCACCAGACAACACCCGTTTGAATTTGGTCCAGTCCTCCCGGGACAGACGAATGTGGGCCGGGAACGGTTGTGTAGGGTCCGCACCACAGATATCTCCCACCTCCTCCATGATATCGACCGTATCCGCATAAACGTGCAGGAAAATCTCGGGGGTCAAGCTGAGATACGCCAGTATTATATGCTCCGTCATGGTCAGTACGTGAATGGTACCAGATTTGACTGTCTCGTATTTATAGGGAGAACCCCGTGAGCTTAAAGGATTGGGTGGTCATGTCACTCGGCTGACTGAGTCTAGCCGGGTAATCAATGGCATCGTCGTCTGGTTCATGACTAGGCATTTGTTCATTGGGTTCTGCCGCTGCTTCTCTCAGGGCATGAGCCCACTCCGCTCGTCCGGTGTAAACAGCTGGTCCACGATAGGCACCACTTTCTCGAAGGCTGTTCACAGATCGGGGTCTAGGGTGAAGCCTCGCGTAGGGTCTTGGTAGCGGCCCAGGCGTGGGAAGAAGGGTCCACGGTGTACGTAGATGGCATTGTCTATGTGGATGAAGTGTCCGTCGAGGTCGCCGCTCAACACCCGTTTAAATTTGGTCCAGCCGTCGCGGTGTAGCGTAACCGTATTCGATACGGTCTCAGCGCGCGACCAGCAAACATCTCCACGTTCTTCCACGAGGGTGACTTTATCTTCATAGACGTGTAACCCCACCCGGGGTGTAAGGGGAAGGATGGCTCGTAGGACTGGTGACATGCTTGATCCAATGACGAACGGTGAATGACACACACTCTGTCTGACCCTCGTATTGATGGTGAGGTCCCACTGTCAACGCCACAGCGCCAGGGTCAATAGGGCACAGACTATTGTGAGGTCAACCAGCCGTCGCTGGTTCCGGCGTGAGCGCTCGTGGTGCATAGCCCGAGCATCAAGGATGGCTGTCATAGTCCAGTAGTGGTGAGTGATGGCACACCTCTCCATCGAGTGCACTCTGTCAAGGACCGCTTCTGTGAACTCGTTCAGGAGTCGCATAGGGCTGGATCTCCGTCATGGCTCTGCAACCGATCCAGATGTGGGATCCAGAGGGACGTGTTTTATAGACCATGTCACACATGCGCGCTTAGATGTAGCTCTACGGGTGTAGTCCGTGATACGTACTATTCTGATTGGTTATGTGGCTCCTATATAGATAGTACCTTATCGACAATGGGGACTACTTGTTCCAAAGCTGTCCATAGATCGGGGTCCAGGGTAAAACCACCGTCGTTCAGACAGAGGAGTCGAGCGAAAAAGGGACCGCAGAAAATGTAGACGTCGTCACACAGGTGAATGCTATCACCGTGCAGGTCACCCAACAACACCCGTTTGAAGGTAGTCCATCCTTCCGGTGACAAAGAGACGTGCGCTTTGGGTTCAGGCGTACACCAACACCTAAGTCCGCTGTCGATGAGGTCCACTCGTTTGGCGTACAACAATAGGGTACAGCCAGGTGTAAGCCTCCGGGTAGCCACAGTCCCTTCTTTCACCTCGGGGTGTAGTAAGTCATCCACCTCGGGAAGTACATCTTTCAGTGCCATCCATAAGGGTGGACAGAGTGTGGTATAGGTACCTCCACTCTGTTCCAACCGGGGAAAAAGGGAATCCTCTCCAGCAGTGCGTTTGTGCACGCCGACTTCCACGTGCATGAAATCCCTTTCGGGGTCTTTTCCCTGTAACAATCGTGTCAATAGAGTCCAGCCTGATAGCGATAACAAAATCTTCACCTTCTGCGGTGCGTCTTGGACCAGCTCCAGGTGATCGTCATTGACGATGAGGTAGACGTCGGACGTCAGTTGGAATAACGCAAGCTCTGTTCCGCTGTCTGCCATGGTGGGGAATGAAAAGCGAACGGTTAGAGAGGCGGCTTTTATAGTGTACCTGTTGGGTAGGGTTTTATACACCGTGTGAGTCATGGGCACTTGTTATACTCGCTTGCGCCATAAGGCCAATAAGGTTAGAAAGGCGCCTTTTTCTTCTACGCCCTGTGGCGGCCCTTCGTGAATGGGCGTAACCTGTGAACATCATAGGAATGCATGTACTAACCTGTCTGTGGGGGTTTTCCACAATGTCGTTCACCTTCGTGTCCTTTCGGGTACGTCCGTGTCTTTTCGGTAAAGTCCGTGTCTTTTCGGTAAAGTCCGTGTCTTTTTGGTAACGTCCGTGTCTTTTCGGTAACGTCCGTATCTTTTCGGGTATACATGAGGGTCTTGAGGGGGGCGACTGTATGTGACCTGTTGTATGTGTTTTTCTCGGCGACGTCCGTGTCTATCATCTGGGCACATCACGTCTGCGCCTGCATTGGGGTATGTATGAGGGTCTTCATGCGCGCGCGCGCTGCGGATTCACCCACGCACTTCCGGATAACCCGCACGCGCTGCGGCATCAGATCATCCCCCGTGCGCGCGCTGCGGTAGGGGCGGACCGGCCCTGCCGGGAAAAACCCCGGAGGTTAAACATCTGGACGTCTAAGAGAACATTGGAACTCTTCTGGGTTTGGAGGTGAAACCCAAAAGTGACGTCACAACCCACGTGACCTGCGCAGCAGAAAGGAAACGACACCCTAGTCTAGCCCCCTCACATAGGCTAAATAAAGAAAAAATATGAAGACAGACCCGAGGAACCTTAGTGCAGGTTTCTCGGCCGAGTCTCTAATAGTTCGAAATGCACTAAGACCTTTTTCAATCCAAATGACAGATATATTTCTGACAGCAAAGCAAGGCCACGACATCAAACCTTGCAATATTGCGCTTGATGATTGTTTAGCACCGAATTCTACATGTAATAATTTCAAAATTTCTAAGTGTGGACACCGTGGATGTCTCACGTGTCCACTCTTTAATACTTCAGCTTCATTTAGTTCCGCGTTAACTGGTAACTCATATTCTGTTAACTCGTATGTTGATCTTAGTTGTTCTACTACAAACTGTATTTATTTAGTTTCCTGTAAGAAGTGTGGTCAACAGTATGTTGGCAAGACCACCCAAAGACTCCATCTTAGGGTGAACGGTCACAGAAAATCCGTTAGGAAAAAGCAATTGCTTATAGGTAGGCATGTTTCTGGACCCGACCATGGCTGGGATAACTTTAGTATTCAGATCATAGACGTCGTCTATCCATCTACTAAGGATTCCCCCTTTGGATTTGAGAGAAAAATCCGAGAGCGGGAATTATTCTGGATGCTAGAACTTGGGTCGGTGTTTCCGTTTGGTTTAAATGATAATGCCAGTGGGTTCGGCAATGCTACAAACCGCCGTTCAAATATATCCAACATTACCCAACTATTTAAACCCCATCAACGGAGACAACGCAGCCATGGTTGGCGAAAGTTTAATAGTTCGATGATTCACGATCATATCACTTGAAATTACTTAGTGGGTTTAACTAACGCACCTAATAGTATACATAGCTTACGTACAGTTCTGTATGCGTTAGCTCTGAGAGCTATAAATCAAATAACCAGAGATATACAGCAATCTGCGTCTTCAGGAAATATAATACCATCAAAAATCAGTGAAGTATGTCAAGATATAGCGTATTTTCGGTTGTATCGTCCAGTGAACATAATCGAAACATCTCAAGATCGGCTTTTCTTGAAACTCAACTACTTAGATAAAGGACTGGACATCATTAATTTACCTCGAATCCTGAATGATCCAGAGGTAAGCAACGCTGTACCAAACTATTTCAAGTCCACAGAACCTCCTTGCATTTCATATAAGTATACTAAATCTATAGCCACCAAAATATTCAATTACTCCAATGCTGTCAAGGAGTTTGATTGAAACTTATACACGTCAGGAGACTATAGTTGTGATTGTGAATTGTCGAACTTTATCTATACACCATGCAAACATATTGTGACTGGTGACCTTGATGTGGTGAGTGATAAGGATCTGAAATTACTCCTGATGAAAGGACCTAAATATAGAGAGCCAAGAAGAATAAATCTGAAGGCGGACCAGAAGATAGTCCTGTCTGCATTAGAACAGTACGTTATTGATTGGTCTAAGCGAGAAAAAGTTGAACCTACAGTACTCGCTGATTGGCTGGACCTCACCAAGAGCAAGGTCGTTGAAACAATCTGCCATATTGACAGAAGTTCTCTTCCCCTAGCAAAACAAGTACTGAGAAACCTCAATTCGCAAGAAGTTCTTGCAAATCTCCAGAGTAAATTCGTCATAGTCCCAGCAGACAAAGCTCCGAATAATATAATATTCATATGTAAATATTACTATTACCAGGTGCTGGTTAAAGAATTGAGTGTAGACATATCTTCATCAAATACGTCTACTTACTCCCAAACTGCATTTACTCTGAAAGATTTATTTAACAATCACACAAAGTTTCTCAGGGAAAGAGGTATTTGTCTTCCAACCAATCATAGCGACATACCAAAAATATACTGGACTCCCAAAATGCATAAATCACCATACAAAGCTAGATTCATAGCTGGTTCTAGAAGCTGCACCACCAAGTTTCTTTCAACCCTATTGACGAGGGCCCTTCAGGAGGTAAAAGCATTTTGGGAAAGGTATTGCGCCACTATTTTCAAGAACTCTGGCGTTGAATGTATGTGGATATTGAAAAACTCAAAATGTCTTACGGAAGAACTTGATGCTAAAGGTCACATACTGTACAGACATGTATCCACATGGGATTTCTCGACTCTCTATACTACAATCCCTCATCATGACCTTATTGACCGTATAAGTTCATTAATAGTATCTGTGTTCAAGAAAACTGATCGTAGATATATTAATGTCGGAAGCCATAAAGCATTCTTTAGCTCTACTACATACAAGAGATATCATTCATGGATGTTTCTTTGTTTATAGAGTTGCTTGAATTTCTCATTAAAAATATCTATGTGAAATTTGGCAACGCAATATATCAGCAGCATATAGGTATTCCAATGGGTACTAATTGTGCACCCCTGTTGGCTGACCTGTATCTGTTCTCTTATGAATATGACTATATGCTGGCGCTTTCAAAAACCGATCCACTCAAAGCCCGTTCCTTCTCATTCACCAAACGCTATATAGACGATCTTCTCGCTGTGGATAATCGCTATATAAATGACGCAGTGAAGGATATATATCCACCTTCACTGGATTTGAAGGAAACTACAGATAGCCCTACAGGCACATCATATTTAGAGCTACATCTCTACAAAAATGGAGCGGGCATTCTCTCTCATCGACTTTATGACAAAAGAGATGATTACAATTTCGACATCGTAAACTATCCCTTTCTGGATAGTAATATTCCAGTGGGACCTGCATATGGCGTATACATATCTCCCTTAGTAGCATTTGCTAGATCCTGTATTAAATGTGATGATTTTAATCAACGTCACAAAACATTGTTGCAGAAACTTATAAAACAGGGCTATTCCACCAAGCGCCTCCACTCAAAGTTTTTCAAATTTGGCGATACATATCGCATGCTGATAGCAAAATACGAACGTAGCGTGCAAGATCTATGGGGCTACGTTTCGTAACATGTGTCTAATTCCGCTTAACCCGGGGTTAGGGGCCGTATGAGCCCATGTACTTCAAGATCCTCATGGTACTCATATGAACAGTCACAATCAAAGCGTGACAGGTACATCATTTTTAGATGACGACTCTATAACGAATATTATGGATTAAGAATACTGATCAGCGATACGGATTTGATATTTTGGAACATCATGGTGTCTTGCCGGCATCATTGAAAACTGTTGACCGCTTCTCTCTTGCAGGAAACAAGCCTATGTTTATGTATACTTTTGTCTTTTTGAATTTCGTGCTAATACTGTTATATGGAAATGGAATAGGTCTTTGGATTATGGACGCGGATATTCTCTAATGGACGACGGCTGGATTATGAATGACGGACTAGACGCTTGTAATCACATGGATACCTCACTCGATCCCATCGGGCCACTAGTGGCCCACCTAGTCCCCAAAACGTCTATTTCCATACCCTTTGTCCACTGTGCATGCGCAGAGTGAAGATATTTCAACCCCGCAGATGCCCCCTCATATAGGCTTCACATTGATACCTCACTCGATCGAATCGGCCCACTAGTGGCTCACCTAGATCCCAAAACGTATATTTCCATACACTTTGTCT